>CM031240.1:77799044-78070282 GCA_018340775.1 Taxus wallichiana var. yunnanensis
CTACTAGGAATCGACCAACTAGTTGATCACACCGCTAGCCATGAAATGCTATCAATCATGGATGGTTTCTTGGGCTACAATCAAATATTACTAGCTCTAGAGGATCAACACAAGACTACCTTCATCACCCCTTGGGGGAGCATCTACTATCAAGTTATGCCTTTAGGCCTCAAAAATGCTGGTGCTACATATTAGCGAGCCATGACATACATCTTCCATGACATCATGCATCACATATTGGAATATTATGTAGATGATATTTTGGCTAAATCTAAACACCAAACCAAACACCTACCCATCCTTAAAGTCATCCTTGACCATCTCATCAAGTATTGTGCATGCCTTTAACCAAAGAAGTGTGTCTTTACGGTACTCTCTGAAAAACTCCTAGGTTTCATCATTTCTTTGCGTGGCATAGAAGTCAATCTTGTTAAAGTTAAGGCTATTCTGGAAATGTCTCCACCCACTAATCTTCATCAACTTTGAAGCCTACAAGGAAATTTGTAATCTATTCGACACGTTATCTCACAACTTTCTCGACCATTGTTAACCATTTCATCATCTTATTAAGAAATATGTTTCATTCAAATGGGATGATGGACACCATAAAGCCTTTGAGGCCTTAAAACAATACCTCCTTCAACCATCGGTGCTCATTCCTCCTAAGTATGACCAGCCCTTTTATCTATATATCTCTTCCACTAACCATTATTTAGGGGCCATGATTGCTCATCACGACAACCAACACCAAGAGCAAGCGGTTTAATACATAAGCCATACCCTTCTAGACTATGAAACTAGATATACCCACACCAAAAACTCTTCTTAGCATTAGTTTTTTTCGCCACCAAACTTCACTATTACCTACTCAACCATAAAACCTTTGTCATTACTAATACTGACCCCTTACACTATATGTATGCCAAAGCCTATCAACATAAACGTGGCACACATTGGCTTATGCTTTTTGCCAACCTCAACCTCAAATTCATTCATCAAAATTTGATCAAAGTCTAGGATATCACCGACCAATTGGCTGATGCAACTATTTACGAGAATCAACCATCTAACTTTGATTTCCCGATGAGTCTATAGCTATCCTCTCCCTAGACAAACTTGCTTACCAAATGACACTCTTCTTCGATGGATCCAAGTGTTAGCATGGGGAGGGTTTGGTGTTATCCTTATTCCTCTTGATGGTGAACCCATGCCTTTGTCTTCAATGCCTTTTTCTTTCAAACTTGATTTTGATTTTACAAAAATATTGTTGAATACAAAGCACTTGTATTGGGCCTCCAAGCTGCGTATGCCTTGGATGTTAAGTCCATCAATATCTTCAGTGATTCTCAACTGGTCATAAACTAAGTCAATGGTATATACCACTATCGTAATGAGATAATTCAAAAGTATAGGCATAACATAGATATACTTTTGACCACCTTCGACAGTTACACACTACAAACCACCTCACGTTCTAGCAATAAATTTGTGTATACCATGACCTGCTTGGCTTCTTAGATACATACTTTGCTCGATGACTCTAAAATATTTATCACAATACAAAGGCTACACTCACCCTCTTATTTACCTTGTGAGGTCTACTCATGTTAGAACTATTTCCCTTGATCCACGTGACCTTTGGTATAAGCAATATGTAGACTATCTTTCCCTTTCCATTCTACCCGCTTGATCTCACTCGTAATGGATAACTTACCTTTCTTAAAAGTGTCTCCCATTATTTTATCATGGGTGGTCTTATTTATAAGCACAACTTTGATGACATTCTCTTATGATGCCTTACAAGTTCTGAAATTCCCTACCCGCAATTCGATCTCTCCAACAATACCTTCAAAGTGCCCGTAATATTATTGTTTCCCAACAATCCAAGTTTCCCCCTTTTTGTGCCCTAGTTTTTCCCAATGGTCGGGCTGTGTCATTTTTCCTTTGTCAAATCGTGTAAAAACTCAAAATTGATCGAATCTCGAATATATGCAATTAATTTCCCAATCCCTGGTCAAAAAAATGCTAAATCACATTTCAACCGATTTAAAATCAAGAAAATTTGCCTCCCTTGTCAAAAATTTGGATTTTTTTTGACAGGGACGGTCATCTCGTGAATTTTTGACATTTTGATGGTTATACATGTGTCATGTGCCCATTAATTTCATTATCACATCATATTGGCAATGTGGCATGATGGCCTGGGATCCATGATTGGCTGAGGATTGGGGTGAAGGTTGTCCTTAAGAAATTTGGATTTTACTTTGTAAAATTTTCCAGAGTAAATTTTTTCCCAAAAGCCCTCATCTAATCATAGATGGACACTTGTCTAGGAGAAGTCAACATGAGGGGATAGAGGTTTTGGTGCATTTGAAGTTTTTAACTTCAAAATTTTAAAGTTAAAATTTGAGCCAAGCTCCACAACAAATCATGAAGCAACACGTGTCCAAGAAGGGAAAAATAGGTCGGCGGGTTTTGTGATAACTTTAGAAGTTTTTAACTTCAAATGGTAAAAATCAAGGTTTGGCCCAAAGGCCCATGGCGAATAAGGAGAGGACATGTGTCCAAAATTGCAAAAGGTGGAGGAAGGGGCCAAGGGAAATTCTATAGCTTTTGACCTTTGTTGTTTAAAGGGTAAAATAAAAAAATTAGCTCATGGCCTATCCATGATAGACACGTGGCACTTTCTAAGGAGTCAAAGGGAGGGCGGGGCCCATGGTGAGTTTTAATTTTTTCAAATTTTGGAAGAAGGTTAAAAGGAAAAATTGAAATCTTAGACCCATAGCGAATAGGAGAGCACCATGTGGTGGGGAAGAGATTGGGTGCTCGGGCCCATGGAGGTTTTGTGGAAAAATTTCCTTTTTCCAAAAAGTGGAAAAATTCATAAATTTGGTCCGTGAATTCAATGGGACCCACCTTTGGACACGTGGCGGGCCCAGGGCAAGCGGGAAAAAAGTGGTGAAATTTTCCAAAATTTCAAAAGGTCGTAAAATCATTTTTTAGGCATGGGACCCGATCCAATCACATTTTGACACATGTCCCACCTTATTCAAAGGTTAAAAAGGTAATTTTGGGCTTATGTTTGGGATCTCATCTACCACGTGGAGGGATGGTATTTAAAGTTATCCAAAATCAACGGCAACTGTGCATTCTTCCTTCTTACCACCATTGGAGCTCTAGGAAGCTTGGAATCATCATTTCTTCATCAAATTGCATCAAATTTTATATGATTCTACATCATCTTGGCCTTCTGAGTGCATTGGCATCATTTTTATGACTCAATTCCTTGATCTATGGTGTTTTTGATGAAATTTCTACTCAGGCCCGATAAAAAACATGAAAAGTGAAAATCAAAAGTTACAGAGGTGAAATGATGAGGTAAAAAGGTAAAAATGATTAGTAAGAGATGCTTGCATGCTTGAATGATAAAAACATGACCCTAGGATGGATAATGATCTAAATTTGTGTAATGATTTAATTTTTGTGCATACCTGGCAACCTGCGAGTTGTTTTTCTGTTTGGTGTCACTATCTTTAAATCATGAAGTTTTTGTAACAAATTTGATCCCATAGCATATTATTTTCTTGGGAAGGAAGACTCCAATGTGGCATGTGATATATTATGAATTTTTGGAGAATTTGTAAAGGTCGGGAGTTGAAAATCACGAGTGCATTTTGAAAAAAGCCCATTTTCTGAGAAAACCACCTGAGAGCCATTTTCAATTCTATTTTGCATCATATTTTATCATGTTGAGTTGGTTTCAAGTTGTAAAGCCATCAACAAGCTCTGAGATTGTTCTCATGACATTCCCCTACTGATATATTTGATCATTTTCTGGATTATCTAGTTTATTCTCTTGGCAAAGTTTGCATATACTTATGTTTCAAAATGTTTTCAATTTGTGTTTCTTGCTCATGTTGCAATCTTGTGTTTAGGATCTCTTTGATCATACATGGTCTCATTTCTTGTTGATGGTTTGATGACATCTGCAATCTTATATCCAGAAGAGCCTTCATCTGATAGAAGATAAACAGATTTAAAATCATTTTACTTGTCCTTGAATCTTGAGATTGTTTGTAAACCTTTGGGGTACCTTAGGTCATGATCAAATAGGGATTTCTGATACTTTGTTGGTATATTTGCTTCAATATTTTGTAGTAGGTTGTCAAAGATTGTGTGGAAGAGTGCAGATCTGGGCCTCCATTTGTGCACATATCCTGGTTGAAGGAGTATTTTAAACCTTTTGAAGCATTCTGTTGTTTAAGTGTTACAAATTTCTTGCAAAGGTCCTCAAAGAGTTTGGTAATTTTTGGTTGGTCTTGTCTAACATCTCCCAAAAAAATTTCATTCAAAATAACTAACCCTACCCTATACTACCCCTGCATTGCATTGTGTGTTAACAAGAGAATACAATCCATTTACAAAATGCACAAAGCAAATCAGGATAATACTATGTCTCTAGCAGCCTCAGCCTTGTTTTGAAAACATTTCCATCATTTAGTAGTGACAACTCTTTTGAGTTTGAATAATGGAGAATTGATCATGTTTTCCCAAGGCCCCTTCCATACAATATGCAAAATACAAGGATATCTCCACCTCCTTCACCAAACAAAGGCTGCAATATAGGTTCTCTTGCCTTGGTTGATAGGCACAACCTAAAATAGTGAGGATCATATCAAAATCCTTCTGAGGTGCTACCCACTCCTTCAAATCTTGAGTGCTAACAAGTCAGATAGATGTCTCCCACTACTAAAATGACATACAAATCATTTATCTACCTTTGAGTGTCTTGTGCAAATCCATGATGTTGCTTGAGTTGTGAAGGAGATTAAGTTTGGGTACCAACACCGAGAGTGTGGCACCATTGCTAGGGGACTTCTTGGAATTTCTTGGTGTTTTTGAAGTGTTTGAGGGTTTGAGCATTTGTGTATTCAAGTATTTGAGTTTTGCATTGTCAAGATATCATCCTATGTTTCAGATCTGCAAGTTTTAAAGAAAAGGTTTCAAGCTCAGCCTGCCCTTTTTCATTTCCCAACAGTTTAGACACTTTTTGTTGCATTATGTTTGGTTGATTTAAGAAGAAGAAGGTCTGGTTTATAAAGCCTTGCAAAGTTATCAGTACTAGCAAACATTTGACATAAAATTATTTTAGTGCATTCTTGCACAACTGAGGTGAAATTCCTTAGTGGCGACTCCATGCTGATTTGAATTTGGAAATACCAGTGTCTTGAGCTTTCTGTCATTTATTTTTGTGTTGTTGATCTCTGCAAAACTGGAGGGAAGAAGATCTCTCTTCCTTAAAGACTCTACTAAGAAATTGTTCTCAGATTTAAGAAATTCAGAGTTGGAAGGGAGAAGAGTTTGGAAAGTGGTTAAAGGTCAGACATCAAGCAAAGATATAGTCATTGGTGAGAGAGATCAGCCTTTGGTAGAGGACTATCACTCTTCTTCAAGTGATTCTGATTCAAGAAATCCTCTCATAAACTTGTTTACCTCAGCTAGTGAAGGTCCTTCTATTGTACCTGGTAAGTTCCTTCTCCAATCTACACCTCTGTGTTTTAATTCGAGTAAAACTTTCCAAGAAAATCAACACTTAGAGGATACCAGTCTTGTGAATCACATTCTTGAGCCCCAAAGATATTGTACTCCTCATCAGCTTGTTTCACCTCCAAGATCACCCCCACCAAACAATATGGCTCAGCCTAGACCTCCATTTGTTGTTAACACCTTTGGTCCTATAAATTTTAGAGGAATGGATGGTTACCCAAATGTTGTCCCACAAGATGTCAGAAATAGGTTGCCAAAATTCCAGGGTAACAATGTTATTACTGGTGATCAACATCTCAAACTTTTTGATAATATGATGGAAGATTTTGAGATAGAGTTTGAAGATGTGTATATTAAGTTGTTTATTCATACACTAGAAGAAGATGCTAGGGATTGGTACAAGGCTCTACCTAATAACTCTATTGATTCATGGAATGAAATGAAAAATGCATTTAGGTTGCAATATGGTGACAGGACTGATCCTAGATTTCTTTTATCTGAGTTTGAGAATATCAAGAAGAACCTAATGAATCAGTCCATGACTTCAACACAAGGTTTAACAAAACTTTGAGAAGGTTTCCTATTGGTTTGAGGCCTTGTGATGAATCATGTTTAATCAAATATGCAGATGCATTTGATAAAAAGGCAGCCTATTACCTAAGAGACAAGAACCCAACCAATATAAGACAAGCTTTCACCATGGCACTTCAAATTGAGAACAATATCAAGGCTATTTGGGAAACCTCTTAAGAGAGATGGTGTAAAATTGATAAACCCTGAAAAACCTCAAGCTAGCAAAGGTGCTGATTTAGAAGAGGTTGTGAAGACTTTGGTAGGGGCTATCAAAGAAATCTCATACAAGTTGGCAAGAGCTAGAGAAGGGAATTGGGACTTCACAAGGTCAGCCTAGGCAGCAGGCACAAGATAGATTTGGCAATCACCATAGGAATGAGTAGAGGTTTGATGACAAGGGTAAAGGGCCTGTTGGATCTGCAAATAGACAACCCCAAACACGTGAAAATAGATTGGTTCCTGACCCTCTAACTACTCAGGGTTTCTTGTTGTTTGATGAAGAAGTTGCTGATATGGATTGGTGTGATAGATGTTTTCTTCCTCATCCTCCATGTGAAGTGGACCAACAAGTTGATGAAGCTGATAATGAGGATGGAACTGATGATGATATTTGCATGGTGGGTTGTTCTTCAAGCTCACAAGGAGGAGCAACATCTACTGAAGTAATAAGTGCTAGGATTGCTGCTACTACCTTTTGGGATTGCATCAAGTGGGTACAAGTCTTTCTCCCCCTCATGCTCTTGAAGTTGATGTAGTGCAAGCTTTTGAAATTCCTAACAATGACTTTGAATACTTGAGAGCTTTGATGATTAAGAAGTATGATGGTGGTATCCCTTCGGAGGAAGATAGACAATTGTTGATGAATGTTGTTGTAGCTCAAGAAAGGACTATAACACTAGAAGAAAGTTTGTTAAGGGAGTTGGGCCTCAAGCCAAACCTAAAACACCCTTGCTCACAAGCATTCCAAAAGAAGCTCCTAGGAAAGAAACACTTGCTAAAAGCTCTTTGTCCCAAGCAAAAATTACAGTCCTCATCATGCCCAAGCTACCAAGAATCCTTTGCCATCTGATGAATCTTCTTGTATCCCTTCCAATGCTATTTTTCCAAAGAGTGTTCCCCTATGACATAGCCCAAGTATTGAGCCAAATTAAAGTGAGTGTTCCAATCATTGAGTTGCTTAGAATTCTGAGCATAAGAAGAGAGCATTTGAGTACTTGGGGTTGAAAGAAGAGAAGATCACCCCAAGCAGAAATGTAAATGTTGTTGAGACTCCTCTTCAAATCATTGCTGGCCTTGAAACACCACCAGTAGTGGAAGATCTTGGAGAGGCACCTGAGGTATATTTGGGGACATCCTTGGTTGATTCCCAATTGAATGTTGATCCATTCTTTACAACTTTGCTCATAAAAGATAGGCTACTTCACAATTGTATGTTTGATTCTGGTGCATCATGTAATGTCATGCCTCTAGAAGTCATGAATGAGTTGGATATCAAGGTGAAAGATACCTATGGGAAGTGTACTACCATGGATTCAAGGGAAGTGCTGGTGGTTGGTTGTGTGAAGGGTTTGGTAGTGCAACTTGCAGCCTATCCGGGTAAGAATTTGAAACTTGATGTTGTAATTGTTGACTGCCCTACCAAATGGGGTATGATTTTGTCAAGAAAATGGGCTACAAGTGTTGGTGGTAGTGTTCAGATGGACATGTCTTTTTCTGCTACCATTCCCATTGAGGGCAGCCTTGTCAAACTTTATGGAGAAAAGAAAATGTTACATCTAATTGAGGATCCAAATAATGCTTCCTATGAAGTGTTGTTTGCTGATGTAGATGCTGAGAATTTCATTGGTTTTGCTGATGGAAAAGAACACAAGATGGATAGATCAAAGTGCCTTGATATGGTAGGTTCTCCTTGGACCTTGCTATTTGATGGAGCTTGCTCCAAATTTGGAAATGGTGCTGGTATAGTTCTTTCTCCTAGTTTAGAAGAGTTTGCTTTTTCCTTCAAACTTAATTTTGAATGCACTAACAATGTTGCTGAGTATGAGGCATTGTTGTTGGGGTTAAGAATTGCATGGAAGTATGGAGTGAAGATATTGTTGCAAAAGGAGACTCAGAGCTGGTTGTCAAACAAATAAGAAAACTATATGCTACAAAAAATCAGCGTATGAAACAATATAAGCATGTAGTTTGGGATCTAATTGAAATGTTTGATTCCTTTAACATTGTTTACCATGATAGAGGTCTTAATGTTCTGCTGATAAGTTGGTAGTGTTGGGTTCTAGATTTGAAAATTACACCATTTCACCTTATTGTGAATACAACATTGAAGTGCTTGACTAGGCCAGTTGTCCCTGATAATGTGAAACATTGGCAAGTGTTTGATGATGATGCTCAAGTGCTAAGGTTCTTGCAAAACCAAGGTGAGTTTGCAAATCAGAATATTGATTGGGAACCAATGGTATGCATGACTGAAGGAAGAGAAACTTTGTTTGGAAAAGATATCATCCAATTGAAAACAAACACCATTCCTAGAGGTCTTGTTGCACTTGAGTCAAATTTTAACAATGTTGATTGCATCATAAATAGAAGATGTCTACTTCAAGGGATGTGGAAGAGCATGACTTGGGAACAAAGGAAAACCAAGGAAGGTTTGGTTGGGCAGCAATTTAAGTAAAGAAGAAAAATAGTCCTATGCCCAACTCTTGAAAAAATATCAAGACTGCCTTGCTTGGTCCTATTCAGAGCTGAAAGCATATAGAGAAGATTTATTTCAGCATGAGATCCCTCTTGAAGAAAATTCCAAACCATTCAGATAGAGGCAAAGGCCAATTAATCCACTTCTCTCCATGAAAATGCAAGAGGAGTTAAAGAAGTTGAGAGATGGAGGTATTATTCAGCCCACTAGATATTCATCTTGGGTTACAAACCTTGTGCCAGTTAGAAAGAAGAATGGAGACATCAGACTTTGTGTGGATTTTAGAAATCTAAATAAAGCATCCATGAAGGACAACTATCCCTTGCCAAATATGGAAAATATGTTGCAGCTTGTGATAGGGTCTGAATTGCTTTCTACATTGGATGGTTTCTCCGGATATAATCAAGTGGTTGTCAAAGAATCAGAAAGACTTAAGACAACATTCACTACTCCTTGGGGGACTATGTTTTTGTAAGGATGCCCTTTGGATTGATGAATGTTGGTGCCACTTTTCAAAGGGCAATGGATGTTGCTTTTTGTTGGTTACATCAATGAGTTCATTGCAGTTTACCAAGATGATGTGACTATGTTTTCAAGGCAATGAGGTGATCATTTGCAACATTTGGAGAAGATGTTGATCAGATGTAGGGAGTATGGAATTTCTCTTAATCCAAAGAAGTGTCATTTTGGTGTGTAAAAAGGCCAAGTTTTTGGACATATTGTATCTAAATATGGTGTTATGATAGACCCTGAGAGAGTGGAAGCAATCAACAAAGTACCTATCCCAAGAACCAAGAAAGGCATCCAATCTTTCTTTGGCCAAATCAATTTTATTAGAAGGTTTGTTTCCAACTTTGCTGAGTTGACTCTTCCAATCACAAGCATGTTAAAAAAGGACCAAGTTATCAGGTGGGAGAAGGCTTCCATTCAAGATTTTGAAGGAATAAAGGATGCACTTAAGCATGCACCTGTTTTAGCAGCTCCAAACTATAAGAGGCCTTTCCAAATCTTTTCCTTTGCCTCTGAATATACCATTGCTTCTATTTTGTTACAAAAGGATGAGAATGGGGCTGAGAGGCCTATTTCCTTCTTTAGCAAGGCTTTACAAGTAACTGAATTGAAGTATACAATCATGGAAAAACAAGCATTTGCCTTGGTGAAAGCAACAAAGATTTTCAGGCCTTATATATTGAGTTCAAAAGTTGTTGCTTATGTTCCCCACACCATGGTGAAAGACATCTTATCAGAGATGGAGATCTCAAGTAAAAGATGTAGATGGGTGAAAAAATGCAAGGAGTATGATATGGATATCCAAACCACAAAGTTAGTAAGAGGTTTGGGTCTTGCTAAGCTCATGGCTGAGAGCAACTTGCAAAATGTAGAAGTGAATCAGCTAGAGGAAGAAAGGGCAGATCTTCTTGAGAAATTGATGAGTTCTTGAATGGTACAAAGATGTGATCTTCTACCTCAAGAACCTATGTTGTCCTAGTCACTTGAATAAAAATCAGAAAAGAGCCCTCAAGTTGGCTTCTCAAAAATATATCATAACAGACCTTGGGCTGGCTTGGAAGAACCCTGAAGGTGTCCTCTTGAAATGCATAACTGAAGATGAAGCTCCCAAGAATAGTTGCTGATTTCCATGGGGGAGTTTGTGGAGGACATTTTTTGGGAGGGTGACAACACATAAGATTTTGAGAGCTGGTTATTGGTGGCCTACTCTTTTTAAAGATGCAACCCAACTGGTTAGAAAGTGTGATAGTTGCCAACGTTTCTCTGAAGACTAAAAGCTTTAGGCTCCCTTCCTTTGCAGCCTGTATCAATTGAAGCCCCTTTCAAACAATGGGGAATGGACTTCATTGGTGAGATTTCAGATCCTTCTAGTGCTGGTCATAAATGGATTCTTGTAGCCACTGATTATTTTACAAAGTGGGTTGAAGCAATTCCATCTAAGAAGGCAACACACCAAGTGGTAATGGATTTCTTGTTGAATCATATCATATGCAGATTTGGAGTTCCAGTTAAGATTGTATCTGATAATGCCATGTGCTTTAGAGCCAAACCTTTAATGGCAATGTGTAATGAATATGGGATAAATCTAACTTATTCTTCAAACTACAACCCCAAGGGAATGGACAAGCTGAGTCTAGTAATAAGAACTTGCTCAAGATCATTAGAGGACCTTGGAAATGAACAAGAAGAAGTGGGGAGAATAATTGAAGTTTGCAGTTTGGGCTGATAGAATAACTCCTAAAAGAGCAACTGGTAAAAGCCCATTTGAATTGGTGTATGGAACTCAGGATTTGCTTGCCCTTACACCTGCAATTATCTTCATTTCAGTTTTCCCAATAGTTGGAAGATCAAGAGCATGGCCCATATGAATCAAGGATCAATCAGATTATTGAGCTTGATGAGGAAAGAAGAGCATCCCATCAAAGGCATATCAGATTTAGAGAGAAATTGAAGAAATTGTTTGACAAGAAGGTCACTCCTAGAGCCTTCAATATTGGAGATTTGGTTTTGTTGTGGGATAGTAGGCATGAAGACAAGGGAAAACATGGCAAGTTTGATGCATTATGGATGGGCCCTTATGCCATTGACATCAGAATTGGTGAACATACCTTTTTTCTCAAAGATCTAGATGGGGAATTGCTGGAGCTGCCTATTAATGGCAGACATTTAAAACATTTCTTGGATTAAATCCCCAAATTGAGGTATGCACAAATTGTACATTTGTATAGTCCTTGTTTTTTTTTTTTTTTTTTGTTGTTGGTGGTGTGTGGTTTTCCCTTTTGTCCTTGGCAAACCACTTTTGGGTGGTTTTCTCGGTTCATTTTTGGTGGTAATTCTAGTTTTTGAGGCTTGCCTTGTATTTTGACTCCTTTGCCCAATGGTTTTTGCACTTGGTCTATGTTTTGTCCTTGTGGCACTCACTGGGAGTGCCCATCCCCAAGCAGGAGCCAATGTTGGTGCTAATTCTCGAGTTTTCAAATGTGCCCTAATTTTTCCATGTCCAAATTTTCTCAAAAATTTTATTTTTGATTTGGTGGTCTACAATTCAATCTCTCCAGTTGAATACCTTCAAAATGCCCAAGATATTATTGTTTTTCCCTAATTTGAAACAACAATCCAAGTTTCCCCCTTTTTGTGCCCTAGTTTTTCAAATGGTTGGGTTGTGTCATTTTTTCCTTTGTCAAATCATGCAAAAACTCAAAATTGATCGAATCCCAAATATATGCAATTAATTTCCCAATCCCAAGGTTGAAAATAATGTCAAATCATGTTTTAATTGATTTAAAATCAAAAAAATCTACCTCCCTTGTCAAAATTTTTTATTTCTAGGGCATCCTGTGAATTTTTTTTTGACGTTTTGATCGGTTATACAATGTGTCATCTTGCCCGTCAAAATTCACATCATCAAACATATTGGCAATGTGGCATGATCCCATGGCTCCATTCTATTGGGTGCCTACGATTTGTGATTGGTGGGTGGTGGGTTGTCCTTAAGAAATTTGGCTTTTACTTTGCAAAATTTTCAAAGTAAATTTTTGGCCCAAAAGCCCTCATCCAATCATAGATGGACATGTGTCCAGGAGAATTCAACATGAGGGGGTGGAGGTTTTGGTGCATTTGAAGTTTTTAACTTCAAAATTTTAAAGTTAAAATTTGAGCCAAAGCTCCACAATGAATCATGAAGCAACACGTGTCCAAAAAGGGAAAATAGGTCAGCGGGTTTTGTGATGACTTTGAAGTTTTTAACTTCAAATGGTAAAAATCAAATTTTTGCCCGAAGGCCCTAAATAAGGAGAGGACACACGTGTCCAAAAAAAATACAAAAGGAGGAAGGAAAGGGGCCGAGGGAAATTTTGTGGCTTTTGAAGGTTTGTTGTTTAAAATTTAAAAATAAAAAATCCTCCATGGCCATCCATGAGAGGACACGTGGCACTTTTTAAGGAGTCAAAGGAGGGCGCGGGCCCATGGAGAGTTTTGAAACTTTTCAAATTTTGTAGGAAGGGTTTAAAGGTAGAATTGAAAGCTTGGCCCATAGGAAATAGGAGGGAGACCGTACCACGTGGCGAGGAAGAATCAAGGTGTTGGGCCCACGAGGAGAAAAATGTGGAAAAATTTCCTTTTTCAAAAAAATGGAAAAATTGATAGAATTGGTTCGTGTTTTCAATGGGGCCCACCTTTGGACACGTGGCGGGCCCGGGGAGAGCAGGCGGGAAAAGTGGTGAAATTTTCCAAAATTTAAAAAGGTCACAAATGCATTTTTAAAGATGGGAGCCCGATCCAATCATGTTTTGACACGTGTCCCACCTTATCCAAAGGTTAAAAAGGTAATTTTGGGCTTATGTTTGGGATCTCATCTACCACGTGGAGGGCTGGTATTTAAAGTTATCCAAAATCGATGACATTACTCGTGCATTCTTCCTTTTTGCCGCCATGGGAGCTCCAAAGCTTGGAATCATCATTTTTCATCAAATTTCATCAAATTTTATATGATTTTGCATCATCTTGGCCTTCTGAGTGCATTGGCATCATTTTTATGACTAATTCCTTGATCTATGATGTTTTTGATACATTTTTTCTCGGGCCCGATAAAAAACGTGAAAAGTGAAAATCAAAAGTTGCAGAGGTGAAATGATGAGGTGAAAAGGTGAAAAATGATTAGTAAAAGATGTTGCATGCCTAAATGATAAAAATGTGACCTAGGATGGATAATGATCTAAATTTGTGTAATGATTTAATTTTTGTGCATACCTGGCAACCTACGAGTTGTTTTTCTATTTGATGTCATTTTCTTTAAATCATGAAGTTTTGTAACAAATTTGATCCCATAAGCATATTATTTTCTTGGGAAGCAAGAATCCAAGCTGGCATAGAGTATATATCATATTTTTGGAGAATTTGTAAATGGTCAAGAAAGAATTTTCAGAATTTCATGAGTGCATTTTGAAAAAAGCCCATTTCTCTGAGAAAACCACCTGAGAGCCATTTTCAATTCTATTTTGCATCATATTTTATCATGTTGAGTTGGTTTCAAGTTGTAAAGCCATCAACAAGCTCTGAGATTGTTCTCATGACATTCCCTTGCTGATATATTTGATCATTTTCTGATTATCTGGTTTATTCTCTTGGCAAAGTTTGCATATACTTATGTTTCAGAATGTTTTCAATTTGTGTTTCTTGCTCATGTTGCAATCTTGTGTTTAGGATCTCTTTGATCATACATGGTCTCATTTCTTGTTGATGGTTTGATGGCATCTACAATCTTATATTCAAGAGCCTTCATCTGATAGAAGATAAACAGATTTAAAATCATTTTACTATCCTTGAATCTTGAGATTGTTTGTAAACCTTTGGGGGTACCTTAGGTCATGATCAAATAGGGATTTCTGGATACTTTGTTGGTATATTTGCTTCAAGATTTTGTAGTAGGTTGTCAAATATTGTGTGGAAGAGTGCAGATCTGGGCCTCCATTTGTGCACATATCCTAGTTGAAGGAGTATTTTAAACCTTTTGAAGCATTCCTACTGTTTAAGTGTTACAAATTTCTTGCAAAGGTCCTCAAAGAGTTTGGTAATCTTTGGTTGGTCTTGTCTAACATCTCCCAACAAAATTTCATTCAAAATAACTAACCCTACCCTATACTACCCCTGCATTGCATTGTGTGTTAACAAGAGAATACAATCCATTTACAAAATGCACAAAGCAAATCAGGATAATACTATGTCTCTAGCAGCCTCAGCCTTGTTTTGAAAACATTTCCATCATTTAGTAGTGACAACTCTTTTGAGTTTGAATAATGGAGAATTGATCATGTTTTCCCAAGGCCCCTTCCATACAATATGCAAAATACAAGGATATCTCCACCTCCTTCACCAAACAAAGGCTACAATATAGGTTCTCTTGCCTTGGTTGATAGGCACAACCTAAAATAGTGAGGATTAGATCAAAATCCTTCTAAGGTGCTACCCACTCCTTCAAATCTTGAGTGCTAACAAGTCAGATAGATGTCTCCCGGCTACAAACGACATACAAATCATTTATCTGCCTCTGAGTGTCTTGTGCAAATCCATGATGCTTGCTTGAGTTGTGAAGGAGATTAAGTTTGGGTACCAACACAATTTGAACAAATCTCTTATGAAAGTAGTCAACAATACTAGAAAGGATTGGCATACACACATTCATTTCACGTTGTGGGCTTATCACACTAGTATTCACACTTCGAATCTTGCCACACCTTTTCTTTGGTCTACGGTTCCGAGGTCGTCTTACCTCTTGAAGCCCGATTCCATCTCTCTCGCATCTCACTACAAGACATTCTTAACTATGATAACTTTTTCCAAGATCGTTCAATGCAACTTGAGTTATTAGATGAATGTCATATTAATGCTCTTGACCATCTCCAAATCTACCAAAAACGTATCAAACATGCCTATGAAAAACATTTTCACAAATGAACCAAAGAGGAGAAAAATAAACAGGGCAAATTTTATCCTAATTGGCTTGAAACCTATATTGTTACCCATGCCTATGGATCAGGTGCTTATTGTTTGTCTTCAATCAAAGGCAGATCCAAACCCAAGCCCCTCAATGCCTTGCATTTTCAACCATTTTATTGTTGATGTCCAGCCTATACCACTTTCTCGCGCTTGATTGCTCATCCCTTGAGCCATGTTCACCTTCCATATTTCCCGTTGTAAGAATCCACGACTCAAAAAGAATCATATGATTTCCATCACATTTCATCCTTATCTTCAATATGAGTACCATGGCTCTATTCATAGCATGATTCTCATGGATATTTTTATCTAAAATAAGCCCATGCTTTTTTTGGTTAACTTGTCTTCATTCTTCCTTCCTTTTGCTATAGGTAGATTTTTACAAATTTAAAGAACTAAAAAGTTCCCGGAGATGGCTTCATTAGATAGGATTTTTCTTCCCCTTTCTAGAAAGGTAAATAAGTCCTCTTAACTCCTTGTAATGTTTGAGTTATGGCTTGGCAGAGTTTACAGGGAAAATTTTCCTAGGCAGGCCCACAGCCAATTAGAAAGTGCCACGTGTCAAGGCAGAGCGGAGGCACGGAGAGAAATTCGGCACTTAGCCCTTTTGGCTAAAAGGTGCAAAGTCACAAGCCGGCTTGGGCCCGTGGAGGGGAAGGAAGCAAGTTGGTGGAGGCATGGAGAAATTGTTGACACTTAGCCTCTTTGGCTAAGTGCTCAAAAGTCCAAATCAGCCTGCGAGCCCGTGAAGGAGAAGGGAAAAATTTGGGCCGCACCTCCACACCAAACCAAAAGCTGACATGTGTCTCGAGAGAGTGGGGTGCGAGATGTTTTTGGGAAATTTTCCCAATTTGAAATCAAAGGGAAAAAGGTGAAGTTTGAGCCCGCGATCCCATCAGCGAATTGGGAAGCGCCACGTGTCTCAAAGTGGCGGACCCGTGGAGATTTTTGGGAAATTTTTCCAAAAGTGCAAAAAGTAAATTTTGACCCTGTGGACCCATTTTCAAATCTGATTTGCCACCATTTTGACCTAATTCATGCCTCAAAATTTGTGCCCAAATTTATGCCCTGATTTTGCCCTAAATCTTCAGATGGGCATATCTTTTGATCCAGAGATCAGATTTGGGAAAAATCAGACTCGTTGGAAAGATCTTGATCTCCTATATGCATTGGAGGAGTAAAATCATAATTTTTGCAAGTTTCAAGGAAGAAAAATCAAGAAATTTCTTTCACGCCTTTAATGTGAACTAGGTTACTTCGAATGGATCATTTTTTCTCAAATCCACCATGGTTGCCTTCTCCCACACGCCAAGGATGAAGAATCAACTTGATTTGATGAGGGAAAAACCCTAAAACGTCTTCTCATGCCATTAATCCAAGATTAGATTGCTTTGAGAGCTGTGTTTCACCAAATTCATTGTTTTTTCTCCAACACGCAAAAACAGAAGTAGAGGAGTCGATTCGACGGGTTTGCAGCTCATTTGAAAGGAATTAATGGTGGATTGTTGAATTAGAAGATCTTATTTGCTTCCTCCTCTATTTTCTCTCTCCTTACTTCAGCTATAAATGGAAAGGATTCGATCCTTTGTTTTGTTGGACATTTTTCTCTTGTAGGCTCCCCTTTTCTCCTTAGCAAGTGGATTCATGGAGTTTCAGACCTCTCATACAGGTTGCAACACATATTTTTGCCTCCTTGCCATTGTAATGCATTGTATTAAAATTGGGAATGATAATACATGCTCTGTGACTGATTTTTTAATCCTTTCATGTGTTATTATTGTCTTTTGATCCTTCATTATATCTTGGAAATCATGCATGTTCTGTGTTACATTCTTATGATCTGTGTTATTTGTAAAACAAAATTTCATCACTCCTTTGGTGTATCACCATTTTAGCTTAGTTTTGTTTCCCCTTTTACATCTTTTAACTCTATCTCCTTGGAATCTAGAGTAGGATTTAGCATTGAACCTCTATAAAATTCATGCATACACCTAAACAGAGGGGTAAGAACCAACTTTCTCTGGATATTTTTCTCACCTTGCAAGGTCCCACACCTTGGAGAAAAATCAATGTTGTGTAATCACACTAAATGACCCACCTGGATTGCAGATCCGGAGGTCATTTAGGGGTTGCTGTAGATTTTCACTAACATTTTTGCATGCCTAATGGGACAAAGAAGTCTTCCACTTCATTTTTGTAGGTTGATGTGTTCTGTTTAAAATTTCAGCCTTTAGAGGAACTTGCAAACATATCTCGGTGACCCCAAAAGGATAGAATCAACTAGTTTCGAGTAGTCCAAGCTTGAAGATTCATGAGAAGGATCTCGTTATCCAAAATAAGCCCCTTGCTTATTTTTTGGCTAACTCCCTCCATTCTTTCCTCCCTTGTGCCTCAATCAGAATTTTTTATCTTTCAGGCACTCAAAACCTTCTGGAAATGGCACCATTGGATAGAGCTCCTTCTCAGCTTTCCAGAAAGGTAAATTTTTCCTCCTAACTCCATGTATTTTTGAAGTTATGACTCGGCAGAGTTTTTGTGGGAAATTTTCCCTAGACAGTCCCACCGGCCAATCAGAGAGTGCCACGTCACCATCAGAGCATCGGGAGGTGGGAGAAATTTTTGAATTTTTACCAAGTATTGGCACAATGGGAAATTTTCCCATGGGAGTCCTGCTGGCCAATCAGGGAGCACCACGTCAGCAAAGGGATGGTGGAAGGTGGACGAAACTTGGAGAATTTGCCGAAGTGTTTGGCGGGGGCGCAAAGGATATATTTTGGCCCGAGGGCCCACTTGTGAATAAGATGAGGCCACATGTCCAAGTGGTGAGAAGTTGGGAAAAATTCCCAAGGGTTGGCACAAACAAATTTTTCAGCCCCAAGGCCCATATCCAATAGCATGGCGCCACGTGTCACCGGGGTATTGGGGGTCGGAGGTGCGAGAGGAATTTTTCCTTTTCACCCAAGTTTGGAAAATTTGAAAGGGAAAGCCCACCCCCCAAAAACCTAAGCCAATAGGATTATGCCACGTGTCCACGTGGCGGCAAAAAACACAAGGCAAGCTGCAGGGAAAAATGAACCTGAAAGGCCCACATCCAATAGGGTTCTACCATGTGTTGGGCATAGGGAAGATGGACAACAACGATGAAAAATTTGAGAGCAAATTCCCGTGGCACATCATAGCATGACACATGTCCTCGGGTCATCCAAATTGGTAGAGAATTTTTAGAAATTTTTCCAAGGCCGAAACGATGGAAAATGAAGCAGGAAGGGCCCATAACCAATCAAATCATGCGACATGGCACCAGATCAATGGGGCATAGATATTTTTGAGGAAATTTTCCCAAATGCAAAAAGAGGGAAAATTTCAAATTTTCGCCCACTAACCCATTTTGGCCTGTTTTTCCCTAAATTTTCAGAGGGGCATAACTTTCGATCCAAACCTCGTTTTTTGCGTTATTTATATCAATGGAAAGATGGTGAAATTCTCTACATGATTTTGGGATCAATTTTGTGTTTTGGTGGAGTTTAGAGGGAGAAAATTGGAAAACACCTCTGGCACGTGGAAATCAACAAAACTGACATTTCAACCACCATTTTTAATGAAGTATGGCATGCATTCTCTCCCAGCATGGTTAAAAACATTAGGGAATGGAATTTTGAGGGTTCCCATGCTGTTTTAATACCATTTGGTTAGTGGTTGAAGCATCTTTCATGTTTTCCCATGTTTCTCTCTCCTGAGTTTGAATGGGCATTGAAAAAGCCAGAATGGGCTCATTTTTGAGGCAGTTAGACAATCTTCTGGCTCTGAAACTTCCCTTTTCTTCCTCATTAGGAAGATTTGTGGAAATTTTACCTTTTCATGCAAATACAACATCTCTTTTTGCCTCTTGGTCATTGTAATGCACTGTATTGGACCTAGAATGATAATGTATGCTCTGTGATTAAAATTTTCTCAATCCTTTCATATGTTTATCATTGTTTCTTGATATTTCATTACATTTTGGAAATTTGTGCATGTTTTGTACTATATTTTCTTATGGATTGTGTATGGTTTTGTAGTAGCAAGTGTCTACTACTCCTCTAGTACATCACCTTAATTAGAATAGGTTTATTCTTTGTATCTTCTCAACCCTATCTCCTTGGAAAAGTTTGATTAAAATATAGGTAAACCCTCTGCAGAATGTTATGCACACTTGAATAGAGGATTTGAGGAACCAACCTCTAATCTGAGATTCTTTTCCCACTTTTTACAAGCCTCACACTTGGGGAAAAGATTCAATATTGTGCAATCATACTGGATGCTAAAATATCAAACTAGAAATATGATAGAACATCCAGAGGGTGCTTTGATTTGCACCGACAGATCCAAACAAGGTCAAGGACCGTAGAAGAGGAATTGTTTAACTATCTACAAAATATCCCCGAAAAGAGGAGAAAGAGGAAGAAGGATTCAAAGGTCTCCATCTCCACCAAACATAACTCTATCAAGTCCTCCACCTGGTAGACCTTTCATCTAATCAACAAGGGTTCTCACGCCAATCGAATGGCACAACCCAATCCTTATGTCAACTTTATTGGCAGCAGCACACTTTCCCTCAATGCACAAAACCTAGTTCCTATTGCAGCATTGAAGAACATCCCATACTTTACTGGGAGAAAATCGACCACTCTTGGTGATCATGTCAAAGACATTGCTAATGTTTTTGTAATCCATGAGATTGTTGAGATGGAAATTACTGTCAAATTACTAGCATCTTCATTCAAAGGGAAAGCCTTGCAATGGTTCAGGAGCCTTGATGCAGGATCTATCCAAAATTGGAACCAGTTGTGCACAACCCTCCATAACCAATTTGGAGAGAAAGGGGACAACTTGTCTTTATTAGAGAAACTAAAAACTATTAAGAGAGCTCCCAATGAGCAGCTAATAGACTTTAATTTCAGATTTCAAAGAACACGGGTTAGAATCCCATTGGCAGTGAGGCCAACAGCTCAAGGTGCTTTCTTATACTTTCTCAAGGCTTTAAATTCTGACATTTCTATGTTGATCAAATCTATGGGAGGTGCAACTCTACCTGCAGCTTACAACATCACCATTAGGGCTGAGAACTATTTGATCCAAGCTGGTAAACTTGCACCTAGGCCTCCTATGCCCTTATATCCAAAGTTGGGAAGCCCAAGTACTAGTCAAGTACCTACTTTAGCTCATATTCCCCCCTAGAAACTAGAGTTCAAATGAAAGTTCTATTTCATCCTCTAGTGCCTCAAATGAGCTTCAAGAAGTTATGAAACAATTACAAAATTTGGGCAATGAGATGGCTACGCTCAAGAGACAAAGAAGCTCAAAGTTTTAGGCCTTCTTATCAGCCTCAAACTCAACCTAATTGACAACCATATCAGCCTAATAGGTTGCTCAACTCAACTTCAAATCAAATTCAAGTAAGGCCTCTTGCCAATAGACCATTTCAAACCTATAACCCCAATGTTACATCTACCTCTAAAGCCTTAGTGCCAGTGCAAAATAATATAGCTCAAGAGTATGACTAGTGTTTCCCATGCAATGAACCTCATAGCCAATCTTTGTGCTTCAATGGTGATTTGGACCAAGCATTGATGGTGACAAAAATTGGTGTAGAGAGTGAAGTGAGTCAAGAAAAAAACCAACAACAAGGGACATCTCAACAAGATACAACTCCAAATGAGACTACACTTGTGAATTGGTAGGTGAATATTTTTGTGGTATGAATAAAACACCTTCTCGAGTGTAGTAGTTAACACACGGTCAAAGAAGAGGAATATTGGTGAAGGGCAGTCATTAGGCCCAAGTGATTCACAATCTTGCATCGCTCCACAAGGTGTTGGCAAACAAAATGCAGTTCCAAATGTTCAAGGACAGCCCAAGCCACCTTCTAGACCAGCTCAAATGCCAGTTGTTGTAGCCCATGTACAAGAAAATAATGTGTAGACTAAAGGGCAAAAAGAGATGGTTCATCCCCATTTAACATCATTGAACAAATGAAGAAGACCAATGTGAACATATCTATGTGGGAGTCACTATCCATCCCAGGACAAAGGGATCTATTACAAGCTGCCATGAAGAATTGGTCAACCTCAAATCAACTAGCTCATATGCAAGAGAAGGTACTCAAAAATGCTACTCAGCTTGAGGGGAATCATGGAGGACAACAAGGTAAAAATTTTAAGCCCCCTCCATTCTATGTTTCATTGATCATTGGGGATAAACTAGTACATAATTGTATGATTGATTATGGGGCAAGTAGTTCTGTGATGCCCAAGAAAATAGCTGATTAGCTGGGCCTTCAATATGAAGTCATATCCAAGGGGGTGGTGCAATTAGATGGGACAACAATAGCAACAGTTAGGGTAATTAAATATTTGAGCCTTACTTTGCATGCAACTCCTTGTGTAAAACTTCTAGCAAAAGATGACTCCTTGAAAGGAACATATCTTCACTCTAAATTCCACACTATAAATAGAATTCTCCTTAAAGGAAAACTATATCAATTTATTTCACAAATCCAATAAAAAAATCTAGAAGCTTCCCGCATCGAATAACTTCATGAAGACCTCAAGGAGATAATGTATCTATCCCATATAGACTTCCCGCATTGATCGACTATTAAACATTAAAAATGAAGAAAAAGATGAAATTTTTGTCATGGACTTGCCTATTTTTTATCTTAGGTTTCTTGTTTCGAAGAACACACTATCGTACACTAAGTTACACTAAAGCCACCCATTCTCACCTCCTTTCCTTTCTAACCTAATTTCCCGTTAACTCAAGGGACTTGTCGCAAATGCAACATTTTGTGATTATGCAAATTTCTTCACCCTAATAACAGTTCATTATGCAACGCCTTTAGGATCTTAGGTTCATGATCCCCTCTTAGGTATGGTCGAATCATCGTGGATTCTTATCAATTAAGTAGCTCTTTTACCCTCTCTTAGCATTTGCCTTCCTCATTACTTATTGATTATTCTATACAGGACCAGATCATTGACACCTATATTTACAAACCACTCAACCATGCCTATGACCTAATCTCAATTTTCCATGACCTACATTCACACATGCCGAACACCTACCAACCCATTCCTCTACTTTATCATAATCCTCCCTAGCTTATGGGAGAACTACATTAGCTTGAGGTCTCTTTTCGCCAGGACTATGTATGCAACACTTCGAGGGCATGGGGCCCTTGGAGGTTAGCTTGGCCACTCTTTACCCTATTAAAAACCCCCTTTCAATTTATTATTCACATTCTACCCTAGTTAGTTTCCATTCTATATCAATAACTGGAAATTAAACCAAACAAGCAACAATTGCTAAAAATATTTACCATCATAACACATACATTCATTTCATCACGTCTACCATTTCTTTACCATAATCATACATTTTCCTATAAATCATCTTAACATGATCCATACCATCATTAATTACAAAAATTAATGAATTATAAATTCAATCAACCATAAAACCTGACTCAACCATGCCTAACCAACCTAACTCAATCATGACTAAACCAACTCGGCTCAATCTTGCCTAAACCGACTTGACTCCACCATGCCTAAACCAACCTAACTCAATCATCCCTAAACCAACTTGATTCCATCATGCCTAGTCCACATAGTTTCCATCACATATACACATAATAACAAAAATTAAAATCAATAACCCCACACATGCTATAAATGTCATCAGCTATAAATTGGAAAGTCTATGTATACATACATGTGTGCATGTATATAAATATATACCAGTATCTCAAATAACCTCTCATATAAAACCTCACCACCTTTGGCATGTGGGCTAATATATGATCAAAAATACAAAACTCTCGTATACATCCCCACTCTCTTCGACACGCAGGCCGGTATATATATAAAATGAACAACTACACAAAACCGGAGGTATATACGGCTATCATGCATGACCTCTCGCTGATATCCTCCATATCTCTGCCTCACCTATCTCCTCCTCCTCCTCGTTACCGTATGATGTCATACTAGCATCTCACCACCTACCATAAGCCCCAATCCACCCTTGGATGGTACCAAACATGGAGTTGGCCTCCGTACACCGGTGGCCTCAACCTCGACTCCCCGTCCCGAGCTCACCGTCTGATTGTACTCTACACACTACGTGCACGAGACTTGTTTCTCTCACTCAAGGGTTTCTATGCTCTATACTATACGTAGGATGGCACATCTATCGCTAAAGTCATCAAATGATCCTGATAATACCGTGCCTCTCCTAAGGCATCTCTCGAACCTGGTCATCGGGATGGTCTGTGAAGGCACCATCAATCTCACCCGTACATATCTGTCTGTGGGACCTCGTCCTACATGTGCCTATATCTTGAAGTACCTGTCCTACCCCCCTACATGTAAAATGGGTCCTCGTCCCTAAGCTTTGTGTGGGTACTCTATCCTCGAACTTTGTGGGGTACTTCTATACATGTACTTGGGCTGTAAGGCCACAATCTATGCTCGTGTAGTGGACAATCGCCTGTAGCCCTTTCACCTATGCCTCGTAATGTGGTAACCCATGCCTTTGACCCTTTTGGTTGTCCTGCACTATCCCCAAATGTGTAACTAGGGTTTCCACTTACCCTTAGAGGGTGTCTCTCTACATTGTAGTGGTGGCCAAGTCCAGCTACCCCAACCTCGGCGGATAACTCGTAGTTGTCAGACTCGCCCACCACCATCTATACCCATCTATAAATCTAGAATCATCGATCTTCTAGTCGACCACCTACTTCTCCTACCTTACAAGAACTATTGGGCGTGGTAGAGGCATAAGCCTCTCCATGTTATCCCTCATGTACTATGGGAATGGTGGAGAGACATCCTACAACAACCTAAATTTCCATCTCGACCACAGTCAATGGGTATCATCTCGTGCTCTCTTGCATGGTGCCCCTCTATCCATCGTAACAACCGCTCATCTAACTACTCGTCCATCTACCTGTATGATGGGAAGCCCACATATGGCCTCCAAATGATGTCTACCCCAGATAACCCCTCTAGTATCTTCCTGTAGTGGGCTATATCATGCGTAGCCATGGCCCCTCGATGCACCCCACCAACTAGTACCCATCATCTCAGTAATTAACTTTGGACCATATTTGGTTCAATTTCCTCTAGCTAGGGCAACCCAATTAGACAAACACACACAATGTGCTCATATGCCCAATAGTGAAGAAGAAAGGTGCAACATAAGTTGAACCTCCATAGTCTCCTATAGGCCCATAACTCCCTGTATAGTTGTACCAAGTAGGTAGGTGCCTAGGAAAAGTAGGTCCTCTCCTCCATCATATCATGAAGGACTCCCATCAGTGCTCGTGGGAATCTCCCACCCTCGCATTTAGCAGTGCAAAACAACACACTACCTCCATAATCAAGACCACTAGCCTCATCTCCTCAGGATGGGCTACGTACATCTCTCCATAGCTCAAATGGTGCTATGAAACCTCATCTCCACCATCCCCTCTCTAAATACTGTCAACATCATCTCCTCTGATGCCTTTGAAGAAATAGAATACAACTGCACCCTTATGATCGATAGTTGGAGAATCCTGTAAATGTCCTCCAAGGTGATAGTCATCTCACCTATCAGAAAATGGAATGTGTTGGTCGTAGAATCCCATCTATCAATGAGAGTGACCATCAAACTTGGATCATGAGCTATACACCTATAATGCCAAATCCCAATCAGACCCACCTCGGTCACATGCCTCCACTCCTCATCAGTCACATCTCCTCAAACATCTAGTAATAAGGGAGGTACCTATCCTGCATCCGTAGCTGGTCCCTCACTGCACCCAAAAAAACACACTATTGTCAAAACCTTCCCATACCAAACACATATTATACCCAACAAACCTTTTCCCCAACCCTTATTACTTATTGTACCCACTCTACCAATTTTCCCTTGCTAAACCAATCTATTCATGCACCTTATACCTATTCCCTACTCATTACCCTTTGTAAACATATTACCCTTACCGTTATCACTCTCCTTACTTTTATCTCCCATCCCTTACCCTTCTCTTCCTAGCCTTTTTTTTTTTTCTACCTATTGACCTATTCTCCTCTAAACCCAACCAACATCGGTTCCTTATGACCGACATAAATCACTGCTACTGATCGATGTCGAAAGTTGCCAACCAACATCGGCCAACCCTTGATCGGCGGCGTCGGTCACTATAAATCACCGAAACCATTCAAAACCCCCATTTTTTTCCAAAAATTTTCAAACCTAGCCTAATCACCCATCCTACCCACCCATTCCTACCTAAAACCCCCCTCAACCACTCCCCCACCCTCATTCACCTAACTACCCCTTCCTCCATTACGATTTCACCCAATTTTTCTTCCCAAATTAAAAATAAAATTCTCCCCAAAAAACCTATTTGCCCTTACCTAATTTCTCTACACAAATCTACCTATCAAACTAGGAATGGGATTGAATCATACGTTGTCCCACTTCCATCTCCATGGTGGTAAGTCGAGCCATTACACCGGTGGTCCCCCTGATCCCTCTCCTTCTTTGGCCATCACCAACCAACCTCCTTATCTCCAACCAACCAATCGATCAAATAGATCTAGTGGACCTACCTATCACCTATAAATCACTTGCTACAAGGCTTGACAAATCAAATCTCTATCTCTCTTGGTTGATTTCCACCTTTTCTTCTCTCCTCTGTCATTTTCTCCTATTTAGAAAATTACAAATGATTCCACAAAAGTGGAAATTTCCTTTTAACCACACCACGACCTGACCGACTTGATTGTACCTAGACCAACATCGGTCCTATGCCCTAGAAAACTCGGTCAGTTTCCTAGACCGTCATCGATTAAGCATGACCAGCGATTCTGATTACTGTTTTGGCCCCATGGCAACCCATTACACCTTATCTACTTACCCGCAACCTTTTTCACCTAACGTGCCACTGAACCTAACCCTCCACCTCTTCCTCATGACCTCATCATTTATCACCCCACCTCACCATCAGTAGGGGCTTATTTCTTCCCCTCATGTGGCCTTACCTACGCCACACCTTCTTTTTACACACACCTAACCTCTTGTGCTATGACCTATATGCCTAGACCCTGGAACATTGTTAGTGACCTTTGAACCATTGTACTCGTTATACCTTGCGATGTGGTTACCCATATTTTTTTAGCCTACCGACCTTACCTTGCCTATTACCATGTTGTTTATCCTGACCTGACCTTTGGTGTACTAGAACATACCTACACGTTCTTGCACCTGACCTTTATGTGTTTCTACACCATATCCTATACCTTGGATACCAGACTCACTTCAACCTTGTTTGGATAGACCTATCGACCTTGGACGATGTAGAGTTTGCAAGATTTTCACTCTGGTACCATGCCACAGTTTATACGTGTGCATACGTTTGATTGTCACTACCTTTGACCCTAGCCCATTTCCCTATTTTCTTGATTGGACCTTTACCCCATTACCCATTTTTACCTCCACCTACCCTACCCACACCTACCTACCTAACCATTGATTAAGTGGATATTCCAATGTCCTCACCCATTGCATCTTGCGATGATGGTACCTATTTTTCTCAGCCTAATAGCCTTACCTTGCCTATGGCCGTGACCCTTATCCAAAAAAACCTTGACCTTTTGACCTTTTAGATGTACTTCGGAACCACACCTACGTGTTCCTACATCTTACCTCGTTGAGTTCCTGGACCGTATCCTATACCCTGGATACCGGACCTCAACAACCCTTATTTAGATGACCTTTATGACCCTATCTAACGTACATTTGTTATGTTGAGAAACCTGGGTATCTCATGGCATTTCAAAACATGTGCATATGTCTAGAATTCTCTACCTAATCACCCACCCTACCTCTTACAATCACCATACCCTTGACCATCACCTTCTTCACACCTAACCTTGTTTTCTCAAACCACCCACCTCCTCATTTTATCAAACCACTCACCACTTCCTTCTATCACCTCATCGGTTCCTAGTTTGAGGGGGGTTACCTTCACCCATGCTTGGGGAAACATCACCTTCACCCACACATGGGGCACCCGCATCTTATTTATGTCAGCATTGCTTACCAATACAAGCTACGTAACAAAAAGGGGGAAAATAAAGACACCAAAATTGGGTCACACTCTTCTTGGTCCCCTTTTAAATAGCCACTTACAAACATTCACCTAAGCATGACTATTATACCCCACATTAATATTAATTTAATTTAATTAATACCCATCCTCACAATATTCATCATTTAATTACCTTAATTGACCTAATTTCCACCTCATCTAGCCACCTCACCCTAGACCTATTCTTGACATGTTTCCATAACTAACTAAGACCTAATCTTACTTGCCTTAATGAGCTAAGATTTGGTCTAACCCTAAAATCACATGCCTAAGATTTCTCTAACCACATTCCCGCTCATTACAAGAGCTAACATCCATTCGTGATCCAAGGAAAAGAAATGAACCTGATCTAAAAGATGTGAGATATGGTATTTTTAGTAAACCTAGGGAATCCCACCTTAATCGATGTCGGTCACCCCTAAACCATCGCCGGTCAAACTAGAACCATCTTCGGTTACCATTTATTCACCTTAACAACCTTTTTTTGGGTTGGAAGATTTTGAGATCAAAGAGATGAGAAGAGAACTGCATGCAAGTAGAACCAGAGCCTTTTCACACATACAGACATCCAAAGCCAACACCAGGATAGCTCCAAAGGTATTCCACTCACAAAATCATTCCAAGAAGCACTACTTTGTGGCACCAAACACCATTCTTTTGATCAACTTCCATCACCATTTAGCCATCAAACCTATATCATAGTAAGTATACCTTCTACCAACATAGTCCATTTCAATATAATAGTCTTGTTACTTATGTTATTAATTTATACTTTGCATGTACATTTCCCATCTCCTACCTACTTGTAGATTCAACCATTTCTCTACCCACACCACCAAATCACCCATTCTCACCTGCTACCTACCTCTGAGTATACCTGAGACTTTTACAGACCTCCCCATCCACCCTTCCATCTCTGTTTAACTCCAGTTCAATCCCCATAATCAAATCTTATTAAGTTCCTTTCACCCTAACCCTACCGACGCCGGTTATCCACAACCGTCATTGATCCCTTCTAAACCATCTTCGAATATACCCAACCGACATCGGTCTCTGTGTTTCATACCTTTTTCCAATAATAGAACCAAATAACCTTCTACCAAGTGACCTAAACAACCCAAAACCTGACCTTGACCAGTCCCAGTACCCTGACACCTACCTACCCTTCATATCTAACTATATCCTATCATGTTATGTTAGATTTTCTTATTGTTCTTGAATGAAATACCTAAATCATATCAACTACAATAAGACTTTGCTTATCTCTTGTATTAAGTTGTTTTAAACAGTGGATTGACAACCATCTAGGGAGTATCACACTTCCTAGATCTAGCACATGCTAGGCAGTCCACTATCATATATTATTTAACTCTTCTTTTTGTTTTTTCCTATTTCGGTAGTTCTTTCTAGCCAAAAGAAAGCTCTCGCAGCCACCATTGGATCGAGAAGTCGAACATGTGCAACAACCGTCAACTGACCAGCATAAACAAGTATTCCTCCTTAGCCCTTACCCTTATCTATTTCATCCTAATAACGTAAAGAAAATGGTGATATAACTTGAACTGATTTACTCGATCTTGGAAGTATAACGCGTAAAAGGAGAAGGGTATTCCCATATGTCATCATAAATTTACCAATGCAAAAGTTTTTGTATCTTGCAAACTCTACCTCTCCACATACGAGCATGGGAAACTCACATGGGATCCTCCACTCACCCCTAATGCGTCACACATTCACTTATACCATTTCTCTTCGCACTCCTTATGAGCAGATATCATGTTTTCACAAGTATATTTTACAAACCTCTTTGTGGGCAAGGGATCCTCTTACGGATACTCCCAAAAAAATTTTGGTCCATCGAGTGCTCCAATCTCTAAGAACAAAATAGTGAGGAGTACATTACCAAAGAGTATCTTCTCTCCATCCTGCACGCTACTTATAATTTCATTCACAATGAAAGCGGACAAGTTGTAGATGGTCCCTTTTGATATCTTCCGGCCTACATTCAGCCATCAGGTTATTTACTTTTGTCCATCATTCCTGGTCATTGAGTTTTTGACTAAGCACATGGCCATCCTCATTCAAGTCTGTATCTCGGTGATGTCAAAGTATTATGACCCCTTCTTGTAGTCATACGTGGATATAGTCTCCTTAATAGCCTCCTTGTCACTCAGATCATCATTAATGTTATCTCCTTCACAATTGAGGCCTCTGAACTTGGATATCAGCTATGGTGTTATGTACATCTTGCACCCCATGAAGTAAAACCAGATCTTCATGAAAACATGACATCAACGATTGATACATTCGCTCGGGGTTACCAAGTAAGGTAACTCATAAAGCTACAATAGCCCTACCTTCTCTAGTTTGACCTTTGACTCATCATTGTAAATGGGCACTCTATCTGGTGTCCTATTGTTGGTTGGGAAAACCAACTCCAAGGCCATTTCCTTCTCTTTTGTGCTGCTCGTGCAATGCTTATAATCACTTATGGCCATCTTCTGCAGGTGTGACTCCCATTATTTTCCCAATAATAACCCATATGGGTACTTGCATTTCCGTATACCATTCTTCATTGGTGCTTGTGAATGGTGATTTTTCTTCCCTTTTCCTTGCCCTTTGTTTTCTTTGGTGAAACGGTTGGTTTCCTTGGTGCCATTCTTCTGGTCGGTGCTAACACTTAAATCCTCTTCCCCTTGCTCTTGTCTATCACCATGGGGGTTCACTTAGTAAAAGTGTTGTATAACATGCGCGTTCAAAGGGTATTAAAGAATACCCTTAATTCTAGTTTTTACCTCTAAATATTCAATTGATAATACCCCCTCCTGTTATATTATTAGAATGAAAATACCCCCTATTTTTTCCATGTACCTTACTTACCCATTTTTAAATTTTAATTACCCCTTTTTTATTTCTACCCTAATATATTAAACAAAAATATATCATATTTCTCACTCAATTTTTTTAATATTCATTTCCTCTCAAAAGATAGTTTGTAGCCATTGAAGACCTATTACAAATCACCTTATAAATGTTAAGCTTTAATAATTTATCAATAGTTATTCAAATAATTAAGATGGTGAAATAATATCACTTGTGTTGAAAAACATACTCAATCCTAATTTTCTACCATCTTATTATTTCTTGGTTAAGAATATCTTAATTGATATTTCTTTATTCAAAAAGAGATTATAATTTAACTTTATGAACACACTTAAAATTTTGAGTTATTTACTTTTAAAAACTAGGGTTCAAATTTTTTAGTTTTATATTAAAATTAAACCTTCCTTTCCTTTGGCCCACCTCTCTAACCTACCCCAATACCTTTATTCAAAATATTAATAGCTTAAACCGTTTCAACCCTCATGTCTACCGGTATATTGAATTTAATTTTATTAATTTTAATTACCTCAATATGAACCCACGTGTTATGATATTGCCTAGCTAACGAACCCCCATGTCTACCACTCTATCTAATCCCACAACTCAACCCTACAAAGAAATCCTTCTAACTCCATGCCCTAGCCGCCAAACCCTAACTAGAAAAATCCTTCCACAAGACGGTGCTTCCTCAAAAAAATTTCCCATGCCCGTGTACTCCTTCCACACTAGTTTGCGGATCTACCCTAGTCACACACTTTAGATTTCTTGGATTCTCCTTTCTTCACACAACTCTCTCTAGATGCCCTAGTTCACAAGAGCTTTTTCTTCTTCGTAAATGCAAGGTAACAAATGATTTACCTAACCTTGTATTTATAGTTTTTGCTTCCTTCTAGCATTAAATGCTATACCACCTACCAACATACTTTAACATTAAATGCGGCTTTTTCCAGTAAGCCGTATTTAAGAACTTTTACCCACGTGCCACATCCTGTGTGAAAAACCTTTTTCAACCTTCTGTGTGCAAAAAGATAACCCGATTAAAAACTCTTACATGCGTGTCCACAGCGCCGAAGGCACTTCTTTCCTTTACCCAATTTTTTCCCTCACCTGCCTTATTTTGTTCCTATACTCTTCATCCTTTTTATACGTGGTTTTCGCAAAGCCTTTTTGACACCAACCATTCTCTTCCATCTTTTCTTCTACGTGCTTCTTACCCTTACGCACTTTTCATCCTTTAACCGAGCCATTCACCGTAACTTCCACTCTGCTAGTTCAACTTTGTGTTATAGGTCTATACTTTGTATCATTCTACCCCATGCTTAAAACAAATGCACGGTCCTTTGCAGATACACAACTTTAGAAAAATAATGTGGTTACCGATGCATAAGGCACAAAATTAAAAAAAGAAGGAACAACCAACGAGAAAGGGAAACACAACAAAATAAAAAATTGTAAAGTGAAATTCTAGACTAATTGGTAATACTACCTTATTACAAACACCAAGAAGACTTATTTATAGTAGGGCTTTAGTCTACTCCCATTGTAGTGACCTGGTAACATCGTCCCATCCAGCGCTTGTAATTGACAAGTTTTTGAATCAAGAATGTACGAGATGATGTAAGGTCCCAACCAATGGAATTTTTATTTCCCAAGATGGCACAAATACTTAGAATCATATAACAACACCAACTAGCCAACCTCAAACTTCTTGTTCTTGATATGATGATCATGCCATGATTTTTGTCTTACTTTTTGTCTTCTGAATCCATCTAGAAAGTGATCACCTTTCATCTAACTACATCAAATTATCAATTATTTCTTCCAAAGCGCTTTTTGTCAACTAAACCTCCTGTGTGCACTATACGCAGTGATGGCAACATGAATTCCACTTTGTAACACAACCTCCATGCCAAAAACCAATTGAAACAGGTGTGGCCTTGTTCAAAATTTTATTGGTTGTCCCGTATGCCCATAAAATGGTTGATACCTTATAATCCCAATCTTGTCTTCTAACATCATAGATCTTAGTTAACTTGTGACTTAGTATCTTGTTAAATGCCTCAAAAGTTCCATTTGCTTGAGGGTGATATGGGGTAGTCTTATGATGGGCCACCATAAATTATGCTAACATAATCCTGACTGTTTCATTGAGAAAGTGTGTACACCTATCACTTGTTAAACTTAAGGGACAACCATACCTACTGATTATGTTCTCCCATAAAAATCTAGTAGCTATCACCATGTTGTAATCCTTTGTAGGTGTTTTCTCTACCCCACTAAGTCAAATAATCAGTGCAAGTGATGATATACCGTGAACCACTCCTTCACGTGACTAGCGTAATTGGTCCTACAAATTTTATTTCCCATTTCTCAAATACTTCATCACTAGCTATTGGTCGCAAAGGCATTTCATCTCTCTTTCCAGGTTTTAGAAGGCACTTTGAAATGGTCACGAGCCTTAAAAAACTCAATACAATATTTTTAGATGGTTTCCCACCAAATCCCTGCTAATAAAATATTTCGTGCCATAGCATATCTTACATAGTGTCCTCCTACAATCCCACCATGCACTTCTTCCATAATGGCTATGCACTCATGTTCCAATATGCATCGGCACATAGAACCTCATCACGACCTAACTTATACAAGTCTCCACTAATCAACATGTAAGGTGCAATGTGCATATTGCTAACTACTTTCTTTCTAGGGCCTTCATCCCTTCTTGCACCACACCTATTTTTAAGAACATTGTGATATCTTCTAAGTCTAAGGGCATGTGCCACAACCTAAATAGTTGCACATCTGGCATGGTATCCTCAATGCTTTGCACATCCTCTCCTGAATTAATCCTTGATAAGTGGTCAGGTCTTGAATTGCTTTTTCCTAGTTTCATGACCACAGTGAACTCAAATTCTTGAAATAGAAGGACCCAATGACATATGTGCCCTTACAGAATGGGTTTATTAACCAAGTACTTCAATTCCATGTGGTTTGTGTAGAATATAAATGGTGTCACCAACAAATACTACCTAAACTTATGCAACGCGTAGATCATAGACAATGCCTTGTGCTTAGTAGTTTTGTAATTCTACTATGCTAGTGTAAACTTATTACTTGTAAAGCACAAGGGATGATCAAAAATTCCCTTACTAGGTTGTTCTATCACTACTCCCATAGTTTTCCTAGGGCATAACCATGCACATGGAAAGGCTTATCATAATAAGGAAAACGTAATATGGGCACCATGACAATCCTATCCTTTAAAGTATCAAATTCCTTCTATTGTACCTCTCCCCAATGAAAGACACTCTTGTGTCTCAACAATTCCTCTAAGGGCATGGTGATTTTTGCATATCCCTTGATGAAAATCTTGTAATACCTTGTATGCCCAAGGAATCCATGCGGTGCGCTTTGACTAGTAGGTTTCGCTAATCCTACAATAAGCTACAACTTTAGTGGGATCCACTAATAAGCCTTATTTACATATAATGTGTCCTAACAGGGTTCCAAATGGAGTAGTATAGACACATTTCTTAATGTTGAGGGATATCCTTAGCTGCCGACATCTCTCAAGCATTAGCCTTAAGTTGTCACAATTGTCTTTCACCAATCCATACATAGTCTAGTCATGCGGGTAAACTGAAGAAACTTATGGATGAAGTCCTGAAATGCTTGTACCATAATGCATGAGAACACATCAGGAACATTATTTAATCCAAAAGGCATAATCATATAGGTAAAAATTACCCATTCAGTGGTGAAATTTATCTTTCTATGGTCTTCCTTTGCAATCCTGACTTGGTGGTACCCTGAGAATCCATCCATGAAAGAGTAGACTTCACACCTGACTACTCCCTCCAAGATTTATTCAAGAAAGGGGTTAGGAATGGATCAATGACACAAACTGCATTCAAGTCCTTGTAGTCAACACAAATCCTTATCCTCTCATCCTTGTTGATATTGCTGACCATTGGGCTTATCCATTTTGACTCTTCCACTACCTCAATGATACCAGATGCTATAATATTTTCTATTTCTTCCTTAACCCGTACGCATAAATTCAGATTCATCCAATAAGGCCTCTTCTCCGAATTAGGTGCACACCTTCCTTCAACTTGATCTTCATTTCCTTGAAAGAATGGTGAATGCATTTTGGTTCATGGTACCCATGAGGGAACAAATATTGGAACTCATGCAATAGATCAATGATATTCAAAACCTCCTTTTCTCGACCAATAGTCACTTCTTGATAACTTCCTTAGGTTCTTCCTCCATCCCAATGTTAACCTTATTTATTTTTAATGGATCATAGTAGGTGCATGCTTGCTCATCGAAGTCTTTGGATATGACTTCGTGAGTACCCTCCTTGTGGTTAACATCCAAAGTCTCCATCTCTTCTCCATTTATTACATAAACCATTTTTCCTTTTTCTTTTTCCATGCATGTGCACTCAAGTTGTACCTCCTCTAATTCTTATTCATTGAGGTGTGTCTCCAAAGAAGGATCACCTAGAAATTCTAGTAGCCTATCCTCTGCCATAGTGCTATCCCCAATCGTAAAGTGCTTGATCACTTACAACACCTTATCCAATGATGGTTTGGTACTCCTATACTCGAAATCTTGATTGAGATTAGTTGTCAACTCTTGTTAATTTCCCTTCGATGATGCATCTTCAAATGAATGTACCAAGTGCGTGCATAGCTATGTAAGGTGGAATACAACTTATGTACCCATAAAGATGGAGGAAATGCTTCTGCACTTCCCATCCAAGCCTCCTCACACACTTGGATATGAAATGAAGTGGCCTCTTTACCACGATAGTCTTGTATAGCCGTGGTCGCGTTTCTCTTAAAGAACCTTAAAAAAATGTGATTCATACCTCTTTTCACTCTAGGAGGTTCTCCCAATGTGTAGCCCACTAGTGCACTGTAGTTCTGAGTAGGTTGTAATTGAGCATTCCTCTTCTTTTTCCTCATTTTCCCACTAGCTTCCATGCCCCGTAAGAAAATTTTAGGATATGCCCCTCTAGAGTAGCTTGGAAACTTATTTCCTCATAGGTGCTTGACTGAGCACACATTTGTAACCCTTTTCATAGATCCTCTTAACTATATCTCTCAATTAACTAGTGGTATCACTCATGGAATGGGTATCTTCAAATTGGATAACTCCCTCCATGGGGTGAATTATCTCAGGATATTTGATGGAGCACATAGATTCTATCAAGGAATTCCTCTCCTAAGGGCTCAGTATAGGCAGCCGACTTCCCATATGTCAAAGGAATGACCACCCTTTCCTCCTTGTTCTCAAAACTAATATACCCTTTGTTAAACCGTAGGTCAAATTGTTCTTGTAACACCACAGGGTGCCTAAGTATCAATGGAAAGTTATCTTCCTCGTAGAGTGCAAAGAATTCAAAGTCTCTGTGAACTTGGCTCCTTGAATGGTGATAACTACATACTTGAGGAATCCAATGGGCATTTCCTTAGTCTTATTTTCCATATACAACACATTCAAATATGGCTACAATGCAGGCCTCTCCATTTTATGTTAAACTTCTAAGGTAAGAACATTGACCGATGCCCCTGTGATGACACAAATATTTCTTAGAAGCCATCCATAAACTAGCACATTCAAAGTAATTTCCTTATCATAGTCAAGGATATAAGGAGGAAGGTTTGTGCACAAGACCTATCTTTCACGCTCTACTCACATGTGGTACCTTCTCTCTCAACCACTCTCCTAGTAAGGGAATAATATTCTCTTGACTTAACATTTTACACACTTCTTTGCCTTCATCAAGGTCCTTTTGCAGAGCCTCGACATTCCTTCTTTTCTCCTACTACTTGGACTGCTCTTTTAGACACTGGATCTCTCCTTGTAAACTTCGAATGACATCCATAGTCTCTGACACACTTATTTTTGGTGAGCAGGGTCCATATACTTTCCATGTACTAATTCCTCTATTAAAACTAGTTTCCTTGGTCTTGGCATCTCCCTAACATGTATGGAATCTACCCACATCATCACTAGTATAGGTTCTAGCCCTTACTCACGCGCCACTCATGGCATCCATTGTGAATCGACCTTCTTGATGCTTACCATCCCAATGCCCTTATCTTTTTGGTGCTTTGTTGGTTAATATGCTCATAAATTTTTGGACACTCTTCGTACTTGTGTTTCTTTCCACACCATGAGCATTGTAATAGATCAAGACACTCATGTTTATAGTGTTATGTGGATCCACAATTATAACAAGTTCCTCATGGGAACTCACTTTTTCCTCCACCATGGTTACTGTGACCACAAAATCCTCTGCGAAAACCCCTTCCACATGTTCCTCCATCTATGTGCCCTTCATAACGATGGTCATCATCCTTTAAACTATTTGTAAGAATAGTCTGGCACACACCCAGATCAATAAAATCATGGATTTGATCAATCGATCTGTAATCCTTGGTATCATGGGTCATAGAGGTACAAATATTGGCATAATAAGAAAAATTCTTACGTATTGTGCACTACTGATAGAGGGAATATACTTGCATCATGATCCCCAAAAAAATCTCACATTCTACCACCAGAGAGTGCAACAAATTCTAAGGGTAACTATCCTTTGCATGCCTCTCCACTTCATAGTTTGTACACCAAATCCCACTTTGTACCTCATGCATTGAGTTTGCAGACAACTTTTCCAACTGCTTGGCCATTACAGCAATTTGAGCCTACAAAAAAGGACTAACACTAGTATCAAAACTCCCAATAGTTTCATCACGTAGGGAAAATTCTAATGCCTCATGCGTGGGTCTCAGAAATTCTTTTGCGATAGATCCCTTCTAAATGGTGTTATCAATCATCTAACAAACCATTGAGCATGTTGAGAAGGATGAATGTCATAGGATAGCTTTGATAAGAGAGTCTTGAAAAACCATCATACTCCCGCACACTCTTTGCCATTCCTTGATGGATATCCTTCAGAGTGTTGATTCTCTTCTACTCAAACTTTGGGATATGGAATTATACTAGGAAGGCATTCTTCAATGTGGTGTATTCTACCACTATCTGATGGGGGTCATACTTCTTATACCAACTATGCACGTGCCCTTGCAATGTTGTTACAAACTGAATTGACTTTTGCTCTAGGGTAGGGATCCCCTTTATGTGCCATAGTAACCCACATTTGTGCACATTCTCTGCAACATCTTCAATACCCATATAGTCTTGTAAGTGTAAAGACATCTCAAAAAACACTTGGGGAAGTGGTTGGGGTCCTTGTCCTCCCATTCCAGAGCCTTGGTTCCCTCCTAACCCACCAGATCCACCTCCTATAGTCAAAAGGAATACAAGTGGTCACACCTAGTGTTCCCAACATCCCACCGAATCAGCTGTGCATCAACGGTTTGTGATACTATTCCACTACCAGTTGTATGTCCTGCGCCACTCCTAGATACAATACCCAAAGTTTATGTGCTTGCACCTTGTCTCAAGATTCCTCCAAACATAGGAATGGCTTGCGTAACCATGGATGTTCCAAATAAAAAATTATATCTCTTATGAGCACTGTCGATCGGTCACTCCCACCGATACCAACTAGGTTAACAATACTTCTCCTTGATCCGGAAAACCAAGTGCTAAGGGTTGGTCACTAGATGGGTTCGGATGCATGTCAATGACTCTTCTCTCTCCATGTGATGAAATCTCATTAGAATTTGAAGGGGCCTCTCTCCCATACTTTCCAAGATGGGGTAGCATAGACTACTAAGGTTCCACATCCTCCATGTGAACCTCAATGCCTTCTCACAACATCTACCTCCATAGATCCATCACACTTATAACCTCGTGTTGTCTACTCATCTCCCTTTCATTAGATTTTCTATACTTGTCTCATCTCTCCTCTCTTTTCTTTTTAGCCATAATGCTCGCCATCTTTCTCCACCCTAGCTTCCTCTCCCAACACTCAAAGAAGCTTAGCCGACCATGGGAAATGCTTCTAAACTCAAAGTAATGACCAAGATATTCATAGCCAAAGGAATGACATGCAAAAATGATCCTCTAGGCTCCCTTAGAAACTCAAACTCAACAACTTATAGGAAAGAATACATCAAAATGGCATATTCCAAAGTATAACTGGCCAACACTCCCTTCCACCAATGATCAATAACATGTGTCCAAGTAAGATCTACATCATGCAGCCTCTGGTAGTCATGTTGGGTCCACCATGCGATCTATAGTACCGGTTGATCCGGATGCATATGATGAAAACGATTCATATAATTCTACTTTGGGAAGAATAAAAGAATGTCTCATACATATCATGGTATGGGTTCTCTTCTACCCATCTACGTGTATTGAACTTATGTCTAGTGCTGAATCTTTGAGAAAACTTATCCTCCATGCTCTTAAACCATGTTTCAACACTTTCTAAGGTCAGGTGCTCTGTCATCACACATCACAGGGAAAATGATGCATGCCATTTCTCACAACAACTTCAAAAAGAGGTCCAAGAAATGGAGCCAAGATGTATTCATTTTTTTACCCTTCATAAAATAGTAAAATCCCATGCGTGCCATCCTATCACCTTGCGGCATTAGGTGATCACCCGAGGCACACGCAAGCATCAAGTCTCTCCTTTATGTAATTTTTTTGGTAATGCATCATCTTAGAACAGATAATAAAATGTAGGAAAAGAACAACTAACCATATTAATATGAAGTTAGGAGTTATCATCTCATTATATGCAAGTGAGAGAAATAAAAAGAAGCACATGGAGATGATTCATATAGAAAGAAAATGCATAGTATTGAACACAGATTATTTATAACAGAGCATTATATTTATATTAATAGATTCAATAACCACATTACAATCCCTTAAGGTCATAACAAACCCTCATATAATAATACAAAGTCGAGTCATGCATCGGGACTATACCATGGTCATCATACTACAAAAAAAAAAAAGAGAACCCATCCCCTTCTCTCGTGTTAAATTCTTAGAGAGCTCTCCTAATCCCCAACCCAAAACATCCTCCATTTTTTTTTCTATAGGGCTTTTCCTTTCTTCAACTATATCTCTTTCTTCTACCGAGCACATGTATATATAGCCTTAACACCCACCGTCATGCCTTCCAAAAGTTATAGATCAATTGTCAAGTGTCAAAGTGGTCCTCCATGGGAACATGCCTTTCTAAATCTGAGCTCTCCATTCCTTATAATGATGTCTTCTAGAACCTTCTATTACATGCATGGAATATTCCCTTTTGATCCACGGTTGTCGAGGCTAGCACCTTATCCACAAGGGTCATGCTTACCTCGTGTGCTTCTGGGATGCTTTGAATGTGGCTAAGAAAAAAACTTTTTACTTGTGCACATGCCATCTATTACGAAAAACCCTATCGAACCCTTTCCCTATGTTCCTTCAACCCGCACACCCTTATTCAACTAGGTCCCACATGCCCACACACCTTCTTGTACTTAGCTAATATTTTAGGGGTCCACACTAACAATAATGGAGCCTTTAGGAGATGGATTCGAAGTAGAGGTCGTGGAACATTTGCACAAGGGACATGCTACACATGTGGACCACTATCAATATGAGTGTCTAAATAATCAAATGTGTGTATACTATGGAAAGGAGCACAAAGTTGAATATTTTCTGGATCTATATGCTCATATGTGTAATAACAACAAGAAATATAAAGAAATGGCTATGATTAAAGTGGAACACGTGAAGAGTGAACAATGGGCACCTAAGAAGGTTGATTTGGAGCTTTAATCTATACTAGTTACTATGTGTGTAGAGATAACATGCACTCACAAGCATATCATATAAAAATCCCTTATCATAACGGAAGAGGTGGTACATGCGAAGTATCTGGCTGTAGCCTAATAAAAGGAAGTTTATCGATAAACCATAGACGTTATCAGAGAATTATAGGGTGAGATCCAACACTAGAAAGAACATGTGCATGAGAGGCAATCCATGAGGAGTACTAAAATCCCTCAAAAATACATTGATGATTTGAAACAAGTATGCAGAATCTGAGGAAATAAAACATCATTCCTTTGTTAGGAGAGTGGTTACATGAAAAGGTACCACACACAGGCATAAAAAGAGAGTATTGGATCCTTCATGTAAATTTTCCACCACATGACTTTGAATATGACAAAGAGATCATGTTGGATGTGGTGATAAATGGTTGGTTGGTGAGTAATATCTCGATTGACATAGGTGCGAAGGTTAATGTTCTCACCTTATATTCTTGACACCAAATGGGAGGCCACCATTACAACCATCTTCAAATGTAATGTATATGGATAATAAAACAAGGGCCATGCCCATTGGAGTCTTGAAGGATGCTTCAATCACTATTCAAGGAGCAAAATTTATAGGTGATTTTGAAGAGTTGGAATTGGTAAAAGAATATAATTTCCACACACTATTTGGATGACCTTGGTGCTATGCAAATAATGCATATTTGCACTTCAATAAAAGACATATCAACTTTGAGAAAAATATGTGTGTTTTGATTCCTATGGATGATAAAAAGGTTATGCCCTATAAAGAGCCTATAAATGAGTAGGATCTCAATAGAATCTATGTACATACGGTGTGTAACTCGAAGGGTATGGAGCCAACAAAAGAGGGTATACTTCACTGGGAAGATACACAGTCTATTAGTGATATAACTAGTGTGGAATGTGATAATTGGGCCCATGAAACATATGAAATGGTGGCTCACAAAGTATGAGGATGAGTTATCGAGAATGATAAGGCCACACATAGTCGGAAGGATGGGCAAGGTTAGGTTTTCAAAGTATACATGAGAGGAAAATCTTGAGCTGTTCTTGTGGGTGATGGAAGACCAGTAATGAAACATGGGGGATAGAATGAAGATGATGGTATACAAATTATGTAGGAATGCATTGCACTGGTGAGAAACACACCAAAATATTTTATTGGGTTGGTGTGAGATCGGGATATCCTTTTTGATAAGGTTTACAAGGAATAATATCCTCTCTTTGGTACAATAGTATGATTGAAAGACTCCTCTTTTAGTACATGTTCATAAATATGAAAGGATTTTGGTGTAAGGGAAAGACGCATTGCCACCATATATATGGGTACAAAAAAATTATTCTACTTTGTGTAGGTGTGTGAGATTTTGGTATGTGCATGCTGAGTTAAAGTAAGAGGTACCAAGGTGACACAACCTAATTGAAGGTATTATTCACACCTTTGATTATTTTTCTACTAAACCTCCAATTCATGAATTCTTATGTTTCATGAGGTGTATCACATTCGGGGATAATGTGAAGGCTTAAGAAATCATGATCTAGTTGTTTAGAGAATTTGATGATGAGGTGCACGAGCACTTGGTAAAAGTATAAGAAACAAATTTGGGACACATGTGGAAAGAGAAAGAGAAGGAAACCTAGTGTACCTCATAGATGATGAGGAAGTTGAATATGTGGAAATTAAGCATACGGAGGATGTGCACAAGATGATGAATTCTACATATGAGAAGGCACACACATACCATGCACCTTTGAAGACCAAGAAGGTGAACATTGGGACCAAGGACACACCTAAAGAGGTAATTATTGGTGATTATTGGTCTGAATATGTAGTTTCAAAGATTATTGAGTTGTGTGAATTCCAATATTTTTTTCCCAGGGGATATCATGAATCAAAGGATATACATCTATCCGTGGGAGAGATGAAAATTAAGCTGAAAGATGGTGCACGAATGGTTAGGAAGAGGCCTTACAGAATGAATCCTAACTAGTAAAGAGGAGATAGATAAAATGCTTAAGTCGGGTATTATTGAGCCTATTGAGGAGTTTGAATGGATAATCCCCATGGTGATTAACATTAATAAGGATGATTGAATAAGGATTTGTGTTGACTATAGGGTTTCAACACTTCATGTTTCATTGATACTTTTCCTAAACCATTCACCAAGAGATCTTGGAAGGGGTATCGGGGCATAAAATCCATTCCTTCATAGATGTGTTCTCTAGATAGCATTAGGTGAGGATTACGTGTGAAGATTAGGAGAAGAAAAAAATTGTAATTGAATGGGGAATATTTGCATACATTGTCATGCCTTTTGGATTGAAGAATGCACCAACAATATTCTCACACATAGTTGTTCAAGATTTCCAATATTTTATTCACAAGTTTTTACAAGCATACTTAGATGATTTTATTGTGTATGGTGCGGTAAAAGATCATCGTGATAACTTGAGGTTAATGTTTGAAATACATAGGTAACTCAACATCTTTTATTATCAAATGTATTGATTATTTGACAAGGTTATTAGAGGGTGTGCCTAAAAATATTACACTCCAACACTAATAACTAAATTTTTATGGGAGAATATCATCACCAGGTATGGATGTCCATTGAGCCTTACAAGTGATAGAGGGACTCATTTTTTGAATGAGACTATTAGAATTCTACTAGCAGAGTTTATTTTTGCACATTATAAAACACCACCCTATCACCTACAAGAAAATCAAACCACGAAGCTTTCAAAAAATCTTGGTTGAAACTAATAAAGATATGTGATGTTGGAAGGAAATATTGGTATGAAAAGGTATCATAAGTGCTTGGGTATATAGAAAAACTTACAAACGGTTGAACAAGGCCACACCCTTTAAGTTGGTGTTTAGCACGATTACACATATTTCATGTGGATTTTATGTTTCCATTCCTACATATTACACGTGCGGGAGGATTGGATGATGAACATGCGGTTGATGAGCCATTGAAAAATTGATGTAATAAGATGAGAGGCATGCCATTTTGATTTGGATTTATAAGATAGAAAAGGAAAGACAAAAAGCCTAACATGATAGGAATATTAAGATGAAGTATTTTACGGTTGGGGGATGGTGGTTACTGTATGATTCAAAGTTTACAGCCATCTTGGGAAGTTGAAAGTGTGTTAGTTAGGACCCTTTATAGTAACCAAGATGTTGGAATTGGATGCGTGTCAATTACAGTCTTTGGATGACACCATGTTTCTCGATTACTTCAATGGGATTAGGTTAAATCCGTACTATAAATAATATTCTTTTGTGTTTATAATAAGGGATTATTTTCACTTAGATTAAATTTCTCTTTCATAATTTTTTTGTTTGGTTTTTTTGTAATAAACACGTTTGCGTGTAAGAGATGGTTACTATTTTATTAAGCTCATATGCAGAGGACTACACATACTTCTAAGTGTGCATAAAATATTATATACTCCTTTAGAAGCTAATATTTGAGCACACTTAGGCATAAGACAAGAGTGCAAAATGTTATGATATAAGTGCATGGAAGAAAATTTATGTGCACACAATGGTGTGGAATGATAATGTGTGGTGGAAAAATTGGTTGGTATGCATGTGCTTAAAGATGTTAGTGTGTGAAGGTTTAACAAATTTATCGAAGTATGATGGATATTTCTTAGATTGGAAACCACCACGACAAAGATGGCCAAAGTAGTGTAATGTCGGTGAGGTAGCGAAGGTTAAATTACTTGGAAAGTGGTGTAGAGGAAGATTGAGTACGATGCGGGAGGTGCACGTAAGAATGCAAGAGAGTTTGAAAAGTAGTGGCATGCTAAAAGGTTATGATCGCGCATCGCGTAAAAGAAAAAAATTCTTTTAAAGAAAAAAAGTGGTGGTAGGTGAGGAGATAAAAATGTAGAAAATTGGGAAAAACTATAAATAGTGCATGGGTGAAGTCCATTCTTACCTTTCCATTAAGACCTTTCATATTTGAGTGATTGAAGAAAAAATAAGTGAGAAAATCAAAGTGCAAAGAGTAGAATGAACTAGAAGCCAAGAAAAACCAAAGAAGAGTGTACACGGCCTTGAGTGTGATAGATTCTTTGATGGAATTGGAAGTGTGTAGGAAAGGCAAGGAAATAAAAAAAAGTAAGGATTAGGGTTTGTGATCAAGGTTTTAATAGTGTGGGTTCATAGATTTTGAATTTGACAATCTAGGGAATGATATTTTAAATATTTAAGTTAGGGCACAAAGTTTAGGTAGACAAAAGTAAGGATTTGAGTAAAATAAAGGGTTGATTGAAGAGTTGGATGTTCGAGAGATAAGCACATGACTTGAGCAAGTGAATCTAAGTACCTATGTCATGTAATTTGTTAAAGTTTAAGTTGAGTTTGTTGAGTATTTGAAAATTGAATTAATGACACCAAATAAGGAACCCTCTTTTAAAACATCACCTAAGGGAAAAGGCAAGACAACTATCGTTGATGACACACCAAAGTACTAGTTTTTGAGATGCGGTAACCTCTAGAGGTTGTAGTAGGGAAACCATGGGTGTCTCACTTAACAAAGTGCAAAGTTAGTGATTATAACCATCACATAGAAGCCCACAAAAGAGAGACACATAAGGATATCATGAAAGAGCTAGCCCAGAGAGGACAAGCGAGGGACAATTGTTCAATCATGAAACAGTGAAGAAGGAACTAGAAAGCACATGGGTTTTGTAGTTGTATAATTTAGCATACTTTGGGAAACCATAACACTTTACTACAATGGTTGATGTCAAGAGTACACGAAAATTTCTTCTACTTCGTAGGAAGGAAAAATTCCATCACCGCGCAGATTGATTAGAAGAGTAACCCATTTGTTCAACTCAGGAGTTGAAATTGGGAAATACTTGGAGGATGATGAGGTAGTAGAGGCCACTTCCAAAATTTTCAACTATCAATTTGAAAATTTTGTGTTTTACATCACAAGTATCATTGATCTTGGTAAAAGAGTTGCGGTGCACCTTGTAAGCTATAAATTGAGTGTGTCGGAGAGATGGTCATAGGTATATAGGAAGTGGATACATGTTGAGAACAAGATGACCTAGTAGACCTTGTATAACATTGTGCTTTACATTGCTAAGGGAATAGTTGAGGAACTAAGGGTCTACGTAGGTAAAGGTGAGAAAATAACACGGGGCATGATTCTATTGATGATCGTATTTTGGGATACTAGGGTAGCAAATGGCCCGAATGATAAAATGTTGAAATATCTAGTAGATTACAAGTCACTCAAAGAGAAGTTTGTAGCATTTACATATGACATGGAAATAAAAAATTCCTACAAAATAAGCGTGGACAAGTGGTATAAATGAATGCATGAGGTATTCGAAAATGAGTGGCACATATGAAAGGAGTTTCCCTCGGTGCTTGATGGAAAGGAAGAATTAACAATACACCAGTACTCATTCTGGGTAGGTTCATGCTCACCGATGAAGAATTTGGGATGTGGTGGAAGTTACCTTTTCCTTCATAGAAAAATACTTCCAAAGTGCAGGTGAACCATATTAAAGAAGTATGCAAGCTTCAATTTGATGTGGATAGTGTTGACTCACATTATAATATGGTGCATCAAACATTTGTTTATCCTTCAGGTTAGCATATGTTTAGAAAATATAGTTTGATAACATGAACCCGTGTCCCATGACCGTTTTAGTGGGAAAACAATCATTTAAGATATTTATTTATCTCAGGACCAAGCTAAAAGATAGGAAGCATCTCAATGAATGAGATATTCATCTCCCAAATCCCCCGCAGAGGAAGAAGACTATGGGAATTCTAAATAGAAGGTAGGAGGATACTCCTCCCTAAGAAGAGCATGAGGAAGAAGATGAGGAGGATGAGGAGGAAGAAGAGACTATGCTAGAACAAAGTTGAAGACAAAAAATACAATAGGAGCACAGAGAACAGAGTAAAGGCACAAAAATTTCCAAGGTTCCCAAGAAGGTATCTATTGTAACGCTAACAAAGCCAAGGCTGGTAAAGAAAAATACAACCCTAGTCAAAGAAGAAGCCACATGTGGTTCATATTGAGGAGATAGAGGATGAATTGGAGGAAAATACTACGGAGGAGGTCACGCGCGATGAAGATCCAACCCATAAAAGGAAGAAACCAAAAGATGAGACTGAACATGAGGATGAAGAAGTGCACTATGCACATGAGGAAGGCCCTAAGGGGAAGAAGAGGAATACGAGATGCGAGGGATAGCACCAATAAGGGAAGACACAACCATTGTAGGAATATATTAGAGCAACACACGTAGCTCAATATTGCACATGATATGCCTAAGGAAAACAAAGCAATGAAAGGAAGAAAAAATGAGCCTTTTTAGGCCCCACATATGAATTACACCGATGACCAAACAAAGGTATTGATGGCCAAATTTCACTTCACCGTGCTTAAAGAGGAATTTTTCATTGGGAATTGATTGATCAAGAAGTAGTAAAGATCCATACAAATAAGATACTATCTTGGAGTATGTAGATGCACATGAGGGATCTAGATTTTGAAGTAAATAATCAAACATACTCTAGAAGGAAGATGAAAAAGGATCCAAATATGATCCTCACTACTATTAATCCCACATAGCTTCGATGAGAAATATTCTAATGCGTTGAATAAGGTAATAGTGTTAGGTGTTGGAGCCTATTTTCATGTGAGAAAGTGTTGAAGAATAAACAATAAGAGTATTATACACTTTCCATAGTTATCTCACCGGGTTTGGGGCAGTGGAAGCCCCTGATAGCAGGGGTTTGAGGGCACAACCATCGATTTTTTTTGGCCTTAAAATGTTCCCAATATACAAGGAAACATGCTTTTCTCATATGGGTGGGATTTTTGACCCATAGGTTTATGGGACGATTTTGGCCCATGGTTTTGATACCCATGGTTTTGTAAAATTGCTTAAGCAGTTGTCTACTTATATGGTTTTATGCATATGGTAGGTATTATGTATCATTGCAGATGTGTTTTGAATTCGGGTGTGAATTCTATAGAGTTTGTTGAGCATAGCTCCAAATAGATCTGGGTATTGTATTGAGAGAGCGGTGGCTTGTAATAAAATTTGAGCAAGTGATTCTTGGTGGACGTAGCCCAAATTGGGTGAACCACATTAAATACTATCTCTTTGTGTTGTGTTATTTTATTCTACACTTTTATTTGAGATCTATAATATTTTCTACATATTAGTTTCTACTGTTGCGATTCTGTGAGGGATTATTCCACATATTTTATCCCTTATTTCCTAACAATTGGTATCAGAGCCTAGTTTGGTTTTCTAAAGTGTTGAATCATAAGGAAATTTTTATCTTGAGTGGGAGCTATGGAAGATGATGGAAGATCTAGGGTTGATAAATTCAACGGGTAGAATTTCAGTCTTTGGAAGATGTAGATGGAAGATTACCTTTATCAAAAGGATCTTTATATTCCATTGTCTAAGAAGGTGAAAAAACCCTCAAGCATGATGGATGCAGAATGGGATTTGTTGGATAGGAAGGCACTTGGGATAATCTGGCTATGTCTTGCATCTTCGGTATTATTTAATGTTTCAAAGGAAAAGACTACAAAAGAACTGATGGATGCATTAGGAAGTTGTATGAAAAACCCTCTACCTCTAACAAGATATTTTTAATGAAAAAGTTGTTTAATATGAAGATGTATGATAATGGTTTAGTAGTAGATCATTTAAATGATTTTAATACGGTTATAAATATGCTAGCTTCAGTTACAATAGAATTTGATGAAGAAGTTAGGGATTTATTAATTTTTGTTCTTTACCTGAGAGTTGGAATAACCTAGTAATGGAGGTAAGCAACTCGGTTCCATCTAACTCAAAGTTGAAGTTTGAGGATGTTATAGGGGTGATTCTAAGTGAGGAAATGTGAAGAAAAATATCTAGGGAATCTTATACTTTAGGGAATTCTTTGACAGTGGAAACTAGAGGGAGACAAAATAATAGAGGAAGCCATGGAAAATCAAAGGATCGGGCAAGGTCAAAATCCAAAAGTAAGATAGTATGTTGGCACTGTGGAAATTCTGGGCATGCAAAGGACTATTGGGAACTTCAAGACAAGAAGAAACAACAAGAAGAAAACAAGGAGGCAAATGTGGCAATGGGTAATGTATGTCAGGATGCTTTGATTATTTCTTTGCACAATATTATTGAATCTTGGGTTTTAGATTTGGGGGCTTCTTTCCATGCTACTCCACATAGGCATTATTTTGTTGATTATGTTCAAGGAGATTTTGGGCATGTTTTTCTTGGTGATGATGAGCCTTGCAACATAGTTAGAAAAGGTTCTATTTAGGTTAAGATGTAAAATGGGAATACTTGGTTATTGAATGATGCTATAAATGTGCCTACATTAAGATGAAATTTGATATCGGAAGGGTAGTTGGGAAGTGATGGTTATCTTGTGATATTTACAATAGACTCTTGGAAGGTTTCCAAGGGTTCTCTTGTGGTGGAAAGAGCTAAGAAGATTAGAACGTTGTATTTAACCACTTATAGCACTAATGTTTGTAATCTTGTGGCTTCGATCTAGCTACTGACATTGTGGCACTATAGGCTCGGTCATATGAGCCATAATGGCATGGAGATCATAAAGAAGGATTTTCTTGGATATACGAAATAGGTTTGGAGTTACGTGAAGACTACATATATGGGAAACAAAAGTGAGTAAGGTTTCTCAAGGTTGGACCTAAAAAGAAAGAGAGTAAGTTAGAGTGGTGCATTCCAACATGTGGGGCTAGCTCGGTATCATCTCTTGGGGTTCAATTTATTATGTTACTTTTATTGATGATGTAATAAGGAAAGTTTGGGTTTATTGTATTAGAAACAAGTCTGATGTATTTGAAACATTTGTTAAATGGAAAGCCTTGGTAGAGAATGAAACAGGTCTTAAGCTAAAATGTCTCGGTCGGATAATGGAGGTGAGTATTACAAATGAATGAATTTGATGATTACTTTTCTATTAATGGAATCTGTAGGTAAAAGATGGTTCCAAGAACTCCACAATAGAATGGGGTGTTAGAAAGGATGAACAAAAAAATAATGGAATGTGCTAGGAGCATGAGGTTACATGCAAGACTGCCTCTTTCGTTTTGGGAAGAAGCGTTGAGCACAACCGTACTTGATAAACAGAGGACCCTCAAGTTTCTTGGATGGAGGCATACCTGAGGAGGATTGGTATGGTAAGAAAGTTGATTATTAATTTTTTAGAGTCTTTGAATGTGAGGTATTTGTCCATATAGACAAGGATGATGGGACCAAACTAAAGGCTAAATCGAGAAAAATGTACTTTCATTGGTTATGGTTGTGATGACTTTGGATATAAATGTTGGAGTATTAAGGACAAGAAAATAATTTGATCTAGGGATGTGGTCTTTAATGAGAAAGTCATGTATAAGAATAAGTTGCAAGAAAATAACGAACAATCCAAGAAATAATATACATCGGTAGAGGATCTTCAAGATGGGAAAATGAAACATGAATCAATTCAGAATCTCCTCAACGGAACCCCAAACTCCTATATTGAGGAGTTCTTCTAGGGTAAGAAGAGAACCTGAATGTTTTCTCCTTCTCTTTATTATTTATTACTCACTGACAATGGAGAGACAAAGAGCTTTGATGAAGCAATGCGGGTAGATGCCGGGAAGAAGTGGGATCAATCCATGGATGAGGAGCATCGAGGCTCTCATGGAGAACCAGACATGGAATTTGGTGAAGCTACTTGAAGGGAAAAGAGAATTACATAAAAAGTGGGTGTTTAGAGTCAAAGAGGAAGAAGGAGGAAAGAAAAGAGATAAGGCTTGGTTGGTGGTCAAGGGGTTTGTAAAGAAAAAATGTATATATTTTGATGATATTTTTTTCTCCTGTAGTAAAAATGAATTTTATTAGAAATGTTCTAGGAATAGTTACAACAAAAGACTTGCACTTAGAAAAAATGATGTAACGACTACATTTCTATATGGTGATTTGGAGGAGGAACTATATATGCAGCAACCAGAGGGCTATGAGGTCAAAGGTAAAGAGGAGATGGTGTGCAAACTGAAGAAGAGCTTGTATGGATTGAAACAAGATCCATGTCAATGGTATAATAAATTTGATAGCTTCATGATGAAGCAAGGTTATATTAGATGTCATTCTAACTATTACGTGTATATAAAGAAATTTGAGGATGGAATTTATATTATCCTGTGTTTTTATGTGGATGATATGTTGGTTGCAGGTAAAAACATGCAGGAAATAAAAGTACTCAAGAAGCAACTAAGTGAATCCTTTTCCATGAAGGATTTGGGGGCAGCCAAAAAAATCCTTGGTATGAGGATATCTCGGGATAGGAAGGAACGGAAGCTGACTTTATCTCAGGAAGAGTACATTAAGAAGGTCTTGGAGAGGTTTAATATGCAGGATGCTAAACCGGTTAGGAATCCTTTGGCAGGCCATTTCAAGTTATCAAAGGAGCAGTGTCCCAAGATAGAGCAGGAGAGAAACTAGATGTCTAAGGTACTTTACTCATCGGTTGGTTTTTTTGTATGCCATGGTGTGCACCAGTGGATATTGCCCATGCAGTGGGAGTGGTGAGTAGATTTATGAGTGATCCAGGTAGAGATCAATGGTAGGCAATAAAGTGGATCCTTCGTTATTTGAGAGGGACCATGGGGACAATTTTGTGCTACAAAGGATCGAGACACCAATTTATGTGGTTATGTAGATTCGATATGGCTAGAGATGTAAACGGTATGAGGAGCATGAAATGTTATGTTTACATTGTAGGTGGGATAATAGTGAGTTAGATTTCACGACTACAGAAGATTGTGGATTTGTCAACCACAAAGGCTGAGTATGTTTCTGCCACAGAGGCAAGAAAAGAAACGATTTGGTTACATCAATTGCTTGAGGAGTTGGGGCATAAGAAGGAGGAAGGAAAGTTACATAGTGATAGTCAAAGTGCTATACACCTAGCTAAGAACTCTACTTTCCACTTTAGGAAAAATCATATACAGTTAAGGTACCATTTCATCAGGATAACTTTGGAGGAAGAGAAGTTGAAGCTAGAGAATATTCATACCAATCATAATCCTACAGACATGATGACCAAGGTGGCCAAAAGGGAAATACTGAAGCTTTTTTTAGCTTTGGTTGGTCTTCACGGAAACTAGTGAAGGGTTGAGAAGCTTGCTCAAAGCAAAACTAGTCTCCAAGTGGGAGATTGTTAGGTTGTGGAGCCTATTTTCATGTGAGAAAGTGTTGAAGAATATACACTAAGAGTACTATACAATTTCCACAGTTGTCTCTCTCAAGGTTTGGGGATGGGCCCCAAGTGAAGGGAGTTCTGTTATCCTGTAAAATTGACAAGGGCAATTTTACCGATAACCATACCGAAAATTTTGTTTCGATCCCTCGTTAGGGATCCTTCGCGTTCAAAATATTGTAAAATCCCTTCCCGGGAAATTCAGTTTTTGAACTTAGTCTTTTTGAGCCTTTTTGGCTGGGCGCATGGTTTTGCCTTGCAACATCAATTTTTGATGCGCCTCCTTAAAAGCCTTTGGCGCATGGTTTTCCATGTTAGCACGTCTTTCGGTGCGCCAAAGGATGTTGAGTAAGTTTTTGGTGCGCCAAAGGGCGCACGTAATATCTTTGTTACATCAAGTTTTGGTGCGCCAAAGGGCGCACATAGCTTCGTGTCGACAACTCGTTTGATGCGCCAAAGGCGCGCTCATTCTCCTGTTGTCATTTCCTTCCATGCGCCAAAGGGCGCACGCTTTCCCCTGTCGACAGCTGTTTCCATGCGCCATTTCAAAAGTTGGTGGCGCATTAATGACAAGATTTTCTATATATACCCGTGCCCGCCATGTCATTTTCATTTCATTTTGACAAGCACGTGATCGCTCTGGATTTGTCAGCTCTGCTCTGTCATTATCTCGCCCTGTGGACCCGCTTTCCGATTTTAACATATATTTAAGGTAAGAGGTTCATCCTCTTTTTCATTGCATGCTTTCGTGTTTTGGTCTGTGTTTGGTCTGCTGGTCTGTGTTTAAAAGAGTATGTTTAGGTGTTTCCCCCTGAGCTTTTCCATCGTTTTCTTCTCTCCTCTTCTTCCCTTTTTCCAGATCTGCTGGTAAAGGGAGCTTTCTTGAATGGCTTGGCTTGATTAAACCTTTTATAAAACCTTACTTGCCCAAGTAACTATTTAGGTGGAGGAAATGAGTAAGAATGATTTGAGTGGAGAGTCTTTTTTCAAATGGCGCACTGGCGCGCCTTGTTACAATCAAGACAGTCGCGCCCCTCGGCGCGCTTACCCGCCATGCAACATGCTCAAGACCCGCGCCTAGGGCGCACCTGCCATCCTGCTGCAGTTTAAATTCATGCGCCCTCGAAGCGCGCCCCTTTTACATGCTGCAAGTTTAAATCCCGCGCTTCCATAAAAACTTTGGCGCACCCTTTACCCCTGTTGCATCCCTCTTCTATGCGCCAAAGGGCGCGCCCAGCTTCCATGCAACGCAAGAGTTATTTGCGCAAGTATAAAACCTCCAAGGCGCGGGCGCACCTTCCGTTGCAAGTACATGATGTTGTGTAGACCCTCCATGCGCCGCGCCATATACCTTTGGCGCGCCTTTTTTCCATGTTGCACAATCTGCCCATGCGCCAAGGGGCGCACCAAATCTCAATGTAACATGCATTTCCTGTGCGCCCTTCTATATAATGCAGTCTGCTTCATCCATGCGCCATGCGCCTTTGGCGCCAACTTAACCTCTGTTGCACCCTTTTCCTGTGCGCCTTGACTATTCAGCCTGTTATATACTTTTTCATGCGCCCTGCGTCCCGAACCTTAAAAGTTCTAACTCTTTCTGCTAGTATTCCAATAGAAGATCAAATGACTAATTCAAGCTTCTTGGATTGGGTTTCGCTCCTTCTACGTGCAGATCATCAGATAAGCCTTGAAGAACACATGTCTACGTCAAGCAAGAGACCCATCAAACCAAGAGGGAAGGCAAAGCTAACAGAAGAAGAAATGAAATACAAATATCAGAGGGTCAGGATGCCCGAATCACAGGCAGAGTGTAATATGGATGTCAGGGATTACAGGCCGGGCCACATTGACATAGAGGAATTCTGGGTAAGGACTCAGAAAGTGACAAGGAGTCCATGGATGGATAAATTGATAGGCAGCGCCCTGCACTTCGCCGGTGGGATTCCTGTCAGTGCTGTTAATAACGAGTTTATGATGGTTGTTGCACAATCCTTCAACAAAGACACAAGATGTGTCGAGAATAGCAAGGGCGAGGTAGTTATAAACCTTACTGCCCGTCGCTTTGAGTTGATGCTTGGCATCCCTCACCACCGAAACTATGTGGCTGTTAGCCAGCAAGAATGCCTCAAGGCTTGGGAGGACAACGAAGACAAGTGCATGCAATTGATGAATGAGGTCTACCTCAAGAATAAGAAGGTAGTGACCCGGTGGCCTCAAACTATCCACCGGAGTGATTTCTCAGAGGAACTCAGTGATACAATCACCTTCCTGAGCAGAGTCTTCGGTCTTTCAGATGCTCACTACTTCCATAAGTGGATGCTGCGATACCTGGACACAATGAATAAGAATCTGCCCGATCAGCGTTTCTGCTGGGGGGAGATAATAAGCAGCACAATATCCGAGCAACTGCAACAGTTCGCTACAACAGGAGTGTTCCACATGAACTCCTACGTAGTGTATGCTGCTGCGTCTGAAAGGGATTATCCAGGGCTGCACCGAAGTGGAACTTGGCCTCAGGCCAAAATATATGAATACTATCAAGAGCTGAAGCTGGAGAACAGCATCCAACACTTCGCTAAGATCAATGATGTTTTCTTCTATCACATCATGTGCATGTTGCGGCCAAATTTGACTCATGGCAGACAACCAAAAACATAGTGGCGATCCACGAGAGAAGTGGGGGCCTTGTTCACCCAATTTCCCACATTCACCTATCTCGAGGCGGTCAACTTTTTGGGCGAACCAACCGAGTTGCCAAGGTATCTTTGGACCAAAGCTGATTTTATTGGGCTGTCAAGACAACTCGTCACATACCATGAAAAGTGCCTCAAGAGAAAGAAGGGCGGAACTCCTTTCCCCCTCACAGTAGGCCGTTACACATGCTCCAGCTATCACAAGGCGAAGGAGATGTTTGCTGAGCTAGAATTGCTCAACCTAAAGCATGATTTCCGGCAAGGCCCACATTCGACCCTAGGGGCTGTCTACCAAGGGCTAAGCTTGATCCGATTCATGTCCCTCAGATTGAGGATATCTACATTGACGTTCTCCATGAGGTAGAACTCAGAAGAAAGGATCACTCTCGCTTAGCATTAACGGAAATCATCCATTACGGAGTGGCCATTGTCCCAAAAAGGCTTCCAAACCACGGAAGGCGAAGTAGACAAAGTGTATAATGACACGAAGGGGATGATTGGCCCTTCCCGGACATTGGCAAAGCAGGCTCCTCGAGACAATCGAGCGAGAGGGTCAAGGAGACTATGCGGAGAAGCAGAGCATTGGTGCCGCATGAATGGGTTAATCTACCTCGGTGTAGATTTTACAACTTCTCCTTTGGGTAATGCACCTCGAGGTCAAAGAAGCGGCTAAAAGGAAAAGCTGCGGAAGGTGAGCCTAGCACCATTAAGGAGGAAGCCCCCAGAAAGTCCTCTTCCTTGAGCACAACAAATAATAACCACCTGGATTCGCGAGAGAAGGAATTGACAGAGGATAGTCCTATACGCCCATCCACCCAGGATGTCGGCATCGCTACAACTACAGAGGTCCCTTCTATCCCTTCTTCTTCTCTTCCTCCCCTTCCTCAGATGTCGGCAACCACTCCTTTGGTTGTGTCCTCTCCTTCTTCTTCTACTCTCTCCCCTACCTCTTCGTCCATCTTCTCCTCTCTCGCTGATTTGTCTTCCTCCATTTCTTCCCTCATTTCCGGGCTCCCTTCCCTTCCCATGTCTTCTGCAGCTGCGGTTTCCCTTCCTCCCGTGGGCATGTCTTCGGCTATTCTTTCAATGCGCGCCGCGCGTGTCTCCACGTTCTTCCCTCTTCTACCGTTCTTTGCTTCCCCCTCTGTCTCTCGTCCTTCTTCATAGGACCAGCTTGGATCTCTCAGCAGCTGAGCCAACCAAAGAGGAAAGTCCCCATCGCTCCGATGGACTTTTCGGTCATTCCGGCTAAAGGAGCAAAGAAGCACAAGCCGGTTACACGCTTCTCCAAGAGCGCTGCAGGTGAGAGGGTTATGGAAATTGCCTACCCCGATCCCACCAAAGAGAAAGAAGATCATGTCTCGGCAGATTTCACGGTGACCCAAGTCACAATGGGGACATCCTCGAAAGTCTCCGGGGGAAGCTCTTTCCGCAGTTGATGCACTCTGCGAAAAGCTTCAGAAACAAAAAAGGAAGAAAAGAGGCTGCGAAGGAGCGAGAATAAATACACTTGAAGCCCTACAAAAGATGGGAAGTGCACCTCCCACAATGCCGCCGAAACTCTGAGCTGCTTAGTCGGGAGAAGATCAATGAATATTCAAAGATCGGCGAGCGGGGGTATGGTGCTTTATTACGCTTGGAGAAGCCAAATCCTTAAGGATAGTGAAAAGGTGATCGCCGAGTATATCAGTTTATACCTAAACATCGAGAAGGCGAATAAGGAACTCCAAACATTAGCAAGTCCAGTATCAGAAGAGCTCGAAAACGCCAGACTCCAACACGAGGCCTTCCAACAAATGTTCGACTGTTCAGTCGAAGATTTGGTCAAGTTTGGAGTATTCGGTCATCGAGGACCCTCAACAAGACCATGTCCACTCTGGACTATCGGATAGATCAGCTCGAATTTGTGTTAGAGAAGATAGACAAGGTGAAGGAAGAGGCCACGGATGCGATGCATCAAATGGAGAAGATTGTTCTATCTATGACTCAGGGGGTTGCTCACTCCTTCCCTCACCTTAAGAACGGCTGATGATACTATCCGGATTTTCAAGGAGTTAGCTTCTCAAGGGACGGGCCAGAGTCACTTTCGACATCGAATCCATCAACAACTTGCGGCTGTAGAGACTTCATCGGGTCCCTAATCGAGGCGGGTAAAGACTATTCCAAGGTCCCAGCTCATTGATGAGCGGGAAACTTGCGGCAATCGGTGAAAACAAGGATCCATCACAGGATCAGTTCGGGTCAATGATCAGCAAGTTCTTGGAATACCGCGCTCAGTTCCACATCTCATCTCCTGAGCAGCATCAGAAGCAGGCGACCCCTTTTCGGCCGCAGGACGATGATGATGACTAGCTTCTTCTTCTTCTTCTTCTCCTCTCGCTATTCTCCGACTTTCTTTTCGCAATATCTCAAGTATGTTGATGCCAACGATGACATCATCCATGTTGCATCATGGGATGATGTCATCCACTCAAATATGTAAAAGTCAACATGACTTTAGATATTTTGTAAATATCTTGTGAATAAGTGGTGGGCTCCATTTTGCCTTCTCTCTCCCTCACTTTCTATAAATACTAGAATACTTGTTGTATTCAAGGGGTGAACATTTTTCAGATAGAAATAGAGGTGAGGAGAGAAAGACTTTGAGCTTTCTTGTAACAGATAAAAACAATTAATACAATTATTCAGACTTTGTGCTCAATAGCTGTGTTATACATTAGATCTTTCTTATGTTAGATCTGCATGTGTCTTTTGTTGAATTCATATCTACTTTTCCGTCACTTGTTTATCAGTATTGCTTTGTTTATTTATGCAAGTAGGTTTGGCTCTGTTTACTACCAAGCCCAAAGCATAGATCTTCTGACCCTTCCGCTTTGGAACTCATTTCTTTTCTTCCTTCGGATCTGTTCTTTCTCTTCTCCTTCTTTTATTCCTTTCTCTTCGCAGCCTAGAACACTCTACTGGGATGAGATCCCAACCCCGAAGGCGAAATGCATGAGACTTGCATAGGTTCCTGCTAGTAGAAGTAGCAATAAACCAGTTTCACTTTGCTTTGTCTCAAAGAGGGGCTAAGCCCTGCACACCGTTGGCCCGTCTATCCATAGATCTGTCCACGCGACAGATTTTCGGACCAACAGTTTTTGGCGACTCCGCTGGGGATCGGATTTTCTAACAGATTTCGCCAACAGAAACAGATAAATCTGTCAGATCTATGCTGGTAGTAAAATAAAAAATCAGGAAAAATCAGCAGGTTGCTGCCAGTTTGCAAATCTAAACCTTTTTGTTAAAAATCCTAAAAATTTGCAAAAGTACTCAAATTGAAAATTTTCTTCTGAGAATCATAGATCTGGGCCTGTTACATATCTTTAGTTCGCTGAGTTTTTATCAAAAATCATCATTTTCCGTAGATCTGAGTTTTTAACTATTTTCTGAAATGTTCTAAACCCTCTGAAAATTAAAAACCAGATCTGAAAAATCAGCTTACTATCTTCCCTACATCTTATCCTCGCTGTTATTTATCATATAACCGCAATCGGTTTCTGAAGAGGATAATTTTCAAATATCCAGAAAAGTGCATGCTGCTGGTTTTTGTCAGAAAAACCAGAAAATCAGCAAGTACACCCAAAAATAAAGTTTAAATCTGCGCTGTAATATTGCAGATCTGAAAGGTACACTGGCGAGTGAACCTTTTACGCGCAGCAGAAGAGCCCGTGGAGAAGCTGATCCTACTTTCGATCTGCTTCAGAGGCACAATTTCAGCGTAACACCGGCACGTTTTTCAGCGCTAAGCTCAGCTAGCCGGTCATCCAGGAGTGTCTCGCCTTCACGAAGAAAAAGTCTTTTGCCAGAAGCATCCACATCCCTTTGTAGTGCTTTGCTACTCAGCGGAACTACACTTCCAGCTCGTGTTCTCTTTCCGGCTTTTCAGATGGCGGTACCATGGGGAAACGCTATGGGTCCGTTGGCTTTACCACATCCAGTTCACGCACTCCCTCACGGAAATCGAAAGAATTTTCCTAAATTCGACGGGAGCGGAAATCAAAGCACGGATTCCCACATTTCTGCTTTCATTATGTCATGCAGTATTTTGGATGTGACTCATGAAGATGTGTCAGTTCGCCTTTTTCTGGAAACTCTACAAGGGCCTGCAGCTGAATGGTTTCAGCATTTGCCGGCCGGATCTATCACTAGTTGGGCAACTTTGCGGGACGCTTTTGAAGACAGGTATAAGCCTTCAGAGGATGCATTTACTTTATTATCACGAATCACTCATCTGAAGAAGGAGGCAAATGAGACCATGCGCGATTTTATCGCCCGGTTCAATGCTCTAATCAACCGTGTCCCTACTGCCATGCTTCCAACGCCGGAGAACCAGAAGTGTTTTTTCGTAAATGCCATGAGTTCAAAAGTTAGCTTCTTACTCCTTCAAGAGCGAGTAGCTACTCTACCTCTCGCTCAGGCTGCTGCCATCCGTATAGAAGACAATTTGATAATATCTGGCGAGTTAAGAAAGGAATCAGTAAAGCCTAAGTCTTTGGGCCCTTCGCCTATCACTTCGTCTGATCCAGCATTCCAAAAAATGGCGAATGATTTGCTTGCACTAAAGAAGCAGCTAGCCCAGGCCTCTCCCAGTTCCTCGTATCGGGATATCCCGAGGAGGAATTTTGTTCCTAACAACGCTTCACAAAGGCCGCGCTTGCCTACAGCTGCTCCACGGTTGGCGCTTGAAGCTCCTCGGTCAATGCTTTGGCCGAAATTGAAGAGGAAGAAGAGCAGTACTATGAAGAACCTTCGCTCCAAGGCGAAGATGATCAAGATGTCGGTGAACCGACTGGCGACTCTACTATTGGATACATGGAATTTGATGAGGACGAATCTGATGAAGAAGAGAGTACGCAAGGCTATGCAAGCGGACAATCCTACGCTGTTTTTACCCGCTCGCAAGGAAAAGAAGCAGAGGTTGCTACCCATACGCAGAAAGAGAAGGCCGTGTCAAACGCGCCTCCAACCATTGTTAAAAGAGGTAGCCCTCTTCCCACTCAACTCCCTGTTAAATCTTTTGCAAAGAAGTCTTTTCCACCTATCTCTCCTCCGAGTCAGCCCTCTCATATTCCTATCAAGATCAGTAACCCTATTCCATCATCGCGGGGTGAAGGACTCATTCCTTTACCATGACCCTTAACCGCATTTGATATAATAGATCATGCAAAAAAGACCAAGATCCAAATGTCTGAAGCTGAGTATCTTCAGTCAAACCCCGAACAGCTTGTAAGATTGACTAAGTATATCCAAAGTCAAGCTGTTATATCTAGTCAGGCTTCCCCTAAAGGAATCCTTTCTACTCCTCCTGAATCCCACATAAATGTTGCCTCAACATCTGCATCAGGCAAGATAGAGCCTTTCTATCTCTCCCTCCTAATCAATGGCCATAAGTTGAGCAACTGTATAATTGATTCCGGAGCTTCAGATAACGTCATGCCGGCGAAAGTCGCCCATGCTTTGGGCCTCACTCTTACCAAACCTTTCGGCAGATGTTACTCATTGGAAACTAAGCAAGTGCCATTGATTGGTCAAATCAAAGACGCGCAATTTGCGTTCGCAGCATTTCCCGAAAAGAGGGTAAAAATGACCGTCCTTGTCGCTGACATTCCGGCAGCCTATGGAATTTTGCTGGGAAGGAGCTTTTGCAGCGAAGTTGGTGGAGAAATTCATATGGACTGGTCTAAAGCTAGAATTCCAGTCAAAGGCGTAATGCAAACTTTGAAGCCGGAATCCCAAAAGAAATACTTGGTCACTAGCTCTGAAGACCCCAAAGCCCAAATCCTTTTCGAATCATCAGGGATGGGGAACTACTTCTTATCCACCGAGGCGGATACAAAGGAAGTTTTCGTTCAAGAAAAGGACCTTAATAAGGTCTGGACCTTGCAATTTGATGGCAGCTGCGCAACTAGTGGATGTGGCGCTGGGGTTGTGCTAATATCTCCTGAGGAGGAGGTCATTCCTCTCTCTTTCAAATTGCAGTTTTTCAATACGAATAATACTGCTGAGTATGAGTCTCTCTTACTCGGTATGCAAGCCGCAAAGGAAAGAGGAATAAAAAATCTAAAAGTCCAAGGTGATGCCGAGCTAGTTGTAAATCAGGTCAAAAGGATTTACCAAGTAAAAAATGAAAGGCTCAGGCACTACCGTAATGCAGTATGGGACAGCATTGAGGAATTTGATGCCTTTTCAATAGGAGCGATTCCAAGAGCTCAAAATGACATGGCTGATTCGTTGGCTGTTTCAGCATCTCTCATGCTCCCACACCCGGGTTTGAAGACGAACAAGTACACCATTGAAGTGGTTTTCCGCCCAAGCGTGCCAGACAACTCTCAGCATTGGCAGGTATTCAACGATGATAATCACCTTATTGCCTTTCTAGAAAAATCAGAAAATTTTGATGAGTTGTATTTTGAAGGATCCACCTCTCCATGCCGTGAATCAATCAACAGTCAAAACCACGAAACAAAGGAGAACGATGGCATTTGTCAGCTTAAGGGAAATAAAATTCCAAAAGGCCTGGTTTCTCTGGAGCGCCTGTTTGACAGGCATGACCGTTTTGTGAAAAAGAAAAGGCGAGATGATCCTAGCTCATCTCCAGAGACAGAACCAGTCAATATAGGTTCTGAGGCACATCCGCAATTCGTGAACATCGGGAAATGTTGCACGCCAGAAGAAAAGCGGAAATTTGTCAAGTTGCTGAAAAGATATATGGATGTATTGGCATGGTCCTATGCAGATTTAAAGTCCTTCAAGCCAGAGGACGTTCAGCATAATATACCACTGAAAGAAGATGCCAAAGCCTTCCGTCAGAAGCAAAGGCATTATAATCCCAAGGTTTCGGGCACCATTCAGGCCGAAATTCAGAAGATGCTGGACGCAAGAATCATCTTCCCTATCCATCACAGCACTTGGGTGGCAAACATTGTGCCGGTACGCAAGAAAAACGGTGAAATACGCATCTGCGTAGACTTCCGAAACTTGAATCAAGCTTCGCTGAAAGACAACTACCCTCTTCCCATAATGGACCAAGTTCTGCAAGCGATGGCCCAGGTCGAGAGATCTTGTCATGCTTGACGGTTTTTCAGGCTATAATCAGATTGAAGTCTCGCCTGAAGATCAATTCAAAACAGCATTCACTACTCCATGGGGTACATTTGCCTACAGCAGAATGCCTTTCGGCCTAACCAACGCTGGTGCCACTTTTCAGCGGGCCATGGACTTTGCATTCAAAGGCATGATGGGAAAAGTCATTGTAGTTTATCTAGATGACTTAACCGTGTTCTCCAAACGACGAAGTGATCATTGTGATCACTTGGAGCAAGTATTGGCCAGGTGTCGAGAACATGGGATTTCCCTAAATCCTAAAAAGTCTGTTTTTGGGGTTACTGAAGGGAAATTGCTAGGCCATGTGGTTAGCAAAGAAGGAACGAAGATTGATGCCGAAAGAGTTAAGGCTATCCAAAGCCTTACTCTGCCTACAAGCAAGAATGGTGTTCATTCTTTCTTCGGAAAGGTGAACTTTCTTAGGCGTTTTGTCCCTGATTTTGCTGAGAAGACCCGCCACATACTGAACATGATGAAAGGGTCACCCACTTTCAGATGGAGTGAAGAGGGGAAAAGGTCGTTTGAAGAGATAAAAACTTCTGTTGCTCATGCGCCGGTCCTGGTATGTCCAGATTTCTCCAAAGACTTCATTATGTATAGTTACGCCTCCGAACATACTGTGTCTGCAATCCTAATGCAAAAGAATTCAGAGGATATTGAATCCCCGATTGCATTCATGAGTTCTCCCCTCAAGCCCCACGAGTTGAAGATGACTCAATTAGAAAAGCACGCCTTTGCCGTTGTCAAAGCGGTGAAGAATTTCAGGTATTATATTCTGAACTCGCATACGGTGGTGCTGGTTCCCGACACTGCGGTGAAGTCAATTCTAACTCAGCAGGAGTTAGGAAGCTTGAGAGGGAATTGGATCGCAAAGGTCCAGGAATATGACCTAGATATTAAACCCACCAAGCTGGTGAGGGGCAAAGGCCTGTGTCAGCTAATGGCTGAGAACAAGGGTTCAGAAAATCCTGATGAAAGAGAAAATTGTACCAATGAAGAGCAAACCCCTCTAGAAGGGCCTGATTCTCTGCCTCTGGTTCTATTTGTGGCAACTAGTGACGAATGGTACTCCGACATTGCTTTCTTCCTCACCTACGGCGAATGCCCGATGCACCTAACTGTAAAGGAGAAGCGTACTGTAAAGCTCAGAGCAGCTAAGTATGTCATCTGGGATGACGGTTTATATAAGCGCGGGATAGACGGTGTCTTCCTGCGATGTGTTGACAAGCCCCAGCAAGTAAAACTGCTGGAAAGTTTTCACAATTCAGCCTGTGGAGGCCATTTTTCTTCTTCCGTGACGGCACACAAGATCATTCGAGCCAGGTACTATTGGCCGACGCTCTTTCAAGATGCAGCTACCTGGGTGGCAAAGTGTGAACCACATCGGCGAATTCGTCAATCGGCAAGCCCAGTTGGCTGCCCTCCCCTAAGGCGGTCATTATCAATGAACCATTCAGGCAATGGGGAATTGATTTTATTGGTGCACTCAATCCTCAATCGAGTGCTGGACATAGCTATGTCCTCACGGCAACAGATTACTTCACTAAATGGGTGGAGGCCATACCTGTCAAGCATGCCACTTCTGAGGTGGTTTGCAGTTTTATCAAGGAAAATATCATTGTCAGGTTTGGCATTCCAAATAAAATCGTTGCTGATAATGCTTCTAACTTCTCTTCCCGGGAAGTTATTAGCTTTTGCTATGAATATGGGATAACTTTAGCACATGCCTCAGATTATTATCCTCAGGGAAATGGTCAGGCAGAATCCAGTAATAAGAACTTGGTGACCATCATACGGAAATTAGTAGATGAAAATCAGCGGATGTGGCACAAGTCTTTGTACGATGCTTTGTGGGCGGACCGCATTACCCCCAAGAGATCCCTCGGCATGTCACCTTTTCAAGTGTTATATGGCACTGATGCCGAACTTCCCATTTCTGCGGAACTTCCTGCTCTACGCTTGGCACGAGCAATCGAAGATGAAACTTTTCAGAGTTCTCTGGAAAAGAGAATCATGTACCTTGCGGAACTTGAAGAAAAGAGAGTAAGGGTGGTCGACAGGATCACTGAACATCAGAATCAAGTGAAGAAGCTTTTCGACAAGAAGGCCAAGCAGAGGAATTTTGAAGTGGGAGATCTCGTCCTTCTCTGGGACAAGCGAAGAGAGCCAAAGGGTATGCACGGAAAATTTGATTCCCTATGGAGAGGGCCCTTCAAAATCAAGCAACTCAATGGAGAGAATAGTTTCTATCTCTCATATCTGGATGGAGCTGAGCTCCCGCTTCCCTATAGCGGGCAACATCTCAAGATCTTCAGGAAGTAGAGCTTGCTCTCTTCTTTGTACAGTTTATTTTAGTTGTGTGTTTGCTTTAGTCGTGTGTTTGCTTTCGGTTTTTGTGTGTTTCCTTTGTTCTCCCTCCGGTCCCCCTTGTTTTTGACTCCGTACCCAATGGATAGGCACATGTGATCTGGGATTCTCTACCCCCGAGTTTACTCAGGGATAGTCCCCAGAAAGAGCCAGCTGTTATCCTGTAAAATTGACAAGGGCAATTTTACCGATAACCATACCGAAAATTTTGTTTCGATCCCTCGTTAGGGATCCTTCGCGTTCAAAATATTGTAAAATCCCTTCCCGGGAAATTCAGTTTTTGAACTTAGTCTTTTTTGAGCCTTTTTGGCTGGGCGCATGGTTTTGCCTTGCAACATCAATTTTTGATGCGCCTCCTTAAAAGCCTTTGGCGCATGGTTTTCCATGTTAGCACGTCTTTCGGTGCGCCAAAGGATGTTGAGTAAGTTTTTGGTGCGCCAAAGGGCGCACGTAATATCTTTGTTACATCAAGTTTTGGTGCGCCAAAGGGCGCACATAGCTTCATGTCGACAACTCGTTTGATGCGCCAAAGGCGCGCTCATTCTCCTGTTGTCATTTCCTTCCATGCGCCAAAGGGCGCACGCTTTCCCCTGTCGACAGCTGTTTCCATGCGCCATTTCAAAAGGTTGGTGGCGCATTAATGACAAGATTTTCTATATATATCCGTGCCCGCCATGTCATTTTCATTTCATTTTGACAAGCACGTGATCGCTCTGGATTTGTCAGCTCTGCTCTGTCATTATCTCGCCCTGTGGACCCGCTTTCCGATTTTAACATATATTTAAGGTAAGAGGTTCATCCTCTTTTTCATTGCATGCTTTCGTGTTTTGGTCTGTGTTTGGTCTGCTGGTCTGTGTTTAAAAGAGTATGTTTAGGTGTTTCCCCCTGAGCTTTTCCATCGTTTTCTTCTCTCCTCTTCTTCCCTTTTTCCAGATCTGCTGGTAAAGGGAGCTTTCTTGAATGGCTTGGCTTGATTAAACCTTTTATAAAACCTTACTTGCCCAAGTAACTATTTAGGTGGAGGAAATGAGTAAGAATGATTTGAGTGGAGAGTCTTTTTTCAAATGGCGCACTGGCGCGCCTTGTTACAATCAAGACAGTCGCGCCCCTCGGCGCACTTACCCGCCATGCAACATGCTCAAGACCCGCGCCTAGGGCGCACCCGGCCATCCTGCTGCAGTTTAAATTCATGCGCCCTCGAAGCGCGCCCCTTTTACATGCTGCAAGTTTAAATCCCGCGCTTCCATAAAAACTTTGGCGCACCCTTTACCCCTGTTGCATCCCTCTTCTATGCGCCAAAGGGCGCGCCCAGCTTCCATGCAACGCAAGAGTTATTTGCGCGTGTAAAACCTCCAAAAGCGCGGGCGCACCTTCCGTTGCAAGTACATGATGTTGTGTAGACCCTCCATGCGCCGCGCCATATACCTTTGGCGCGCCTTTTTTCCATGTTGCACAATCTGCCCATGCGCCAAGGGGCGCACCAAATCTCAATGTAACATGCATTTCCTGTGCGCCCTTCTATATAATGCAGTCTGCTTCATCCATGCGCCATGCGCCTTTGGCGCCAACTTAACCTCTGTTGCACCCTTTTCCTGTGCGCCTTGACTATTCAGCCTGTTATATACTTTTTTCATGCGCCCTGCGTCCCGAACCTTAAAAGTTCTAACTCTTTCTGCTAGTATTCCAATAGAAGATCAAATGACTAATTCAAGCTTCTTGGATTGGGTTTCGCTCCTTCTACGTGCAGATCATCAGATAAGCCTTGAAGAACACATGTCTACGTCAAGCAAGAGACCCATCAAACCAAGAGGGAAGGCAAAGCTAACAGAAGAAGAAATGAAATACAAATATCAGAGGGTCAGGATGCCCGAATCACAGGCAGAGTGTAATATGGATGTCAGGGATTACAGGCTGGGCCACATTGACATAGAAGAATTCTGGGTAAGGACTCAGAAAGTGACAAGGAGTCCATGGATGGATAAATTGATAGGCGCGCCTGCACTGCGCGCCGGTGGGATTCTATCGGTCTTGTTAATAACGAGTTTATGATGGTTGTTGCACAATCCTTCAACAAAGACACAAGATGTGTCGAGAATAGCAAGGGCGAGGTAGTTATAAACCTTCCTGCCCGTCGCTTTGAGTTGATGCTTGGCATCCCTCACCACCGAAACTATGTGGCTGTTAGCCAGCAAGAATGCCTCAAGGCTTGGGAGGACAACGAAGACAAGTGCATGCAATTGATGAATGAGGTCTACCTCAAGAATAAGAAGGTAGTGACCCGGTGGCCTCAAACTATCCACCGGAGTGATTTCTCGGAGGAACTCGGTGATCAATCACCTTCTGAGCGAGTCTTCGGTCTTTGGATGCTCACTACTTCCATAAGTGGATCTTTGCGATACACGGACCAATGAATAAGAATCTGCCCGATCAGCGTTTCTGCTGGGGGGAGATAATAAGCAGCACAATATCCGAGCAACTGCAACAGTTCGCTACAACAGGAGTGTTCCACATGAACTCCTACGTAGTGTATGCTGCTGCGTCTGAAAGGGATTATCCAGGGCTGCACCGAAGTGGAACTTGGCCTCAGGCCAAGATATATGAATACTACCCAGAGCTGAAGGCGGAGAAACTGACATCGACACTTCGCTAAGATCAATGATGCTTTCTTCTACCATATTATATGCATGCTGCGACCAAAGTTGACTCATGGCCGACAACCAAAAACATAGTGGCGATCCACGAGAGAAGTGGGGGCCTTGTTCACCCAATTTCCCACATTCACCTATCTGAGGGCGGTTAACTTCTTGGGCGAGCCCACTAGGTTGCCAAGGTATGCTGGACCAAAGCTGATTTTATTGGGCCCCATCAAGACAACTCGTCACATACCATGAAAAGTGCCTCAAGAGAAAGAAGGGCGAACTCCTTTCCCCCTCACGGTGAGGCCGTTACACATGCTCCGGCTATCACAAGGTGAAGGAGATGTTTGCTTGAGCTAGAATTGCTCAACCTAAAGCATGATTTCCCGTGCAGGCCCACATTCGACCCTAGGGGTTGTCTACGAGGGCTAAGCTTGATCCGATTCATGTCCCTCAGATTGAGGATATCTACATTGACGTTCTCCATGAGGTAGAACTCAGAAGAAAGGATCACTCTCGCTTAGCATTAACGGAAATCATCCATTACGGAGTGGCCATTGTCCCAAAAGGCTTCCAAACCACGGAAGACGAAGTAGACAAAGTGTATAATGACACAGAAGGGGATGATTGGCCCTTCCCGGACATTGACAGAAGCAAGGCTCCTCAGACAATCGAGGAGAGGGTCAAGGAGACTATGCGGAGAACAGAGCATTGGTGCCGCATGAATGGGTTAATCTACCTCGGTGTAGATTTTACAACTTCTCCTTTGGGTAATGCACCTCCAAGGTCAAAGAAGCAGCTAAAAGGCAAAGCTGCGGAAGGTGAGCCTAGCACCATTCAGGAGGAAGCCCCTGAAAGTCCTCTTCCTTCAGAGCCTGAACAAGTAATAACCCTGGATTCGCCAGAGAAGGAATTGACAGAGGATAGTCCTATACGCCCATCCACCCAGGATGTCGGCATCGCTACAACTACAGAGGTCCCTTCTATCCCTTCTTCTTCTCTTCCTCCCCTTCCTCAGATGTCGGCAACCACTCCTTTGGTTGTGTCCTCTCCTTCTTCTTCTACTCTCTCCCCTGCCTCTTCGTCCATCTTCTCCTCTCTCGCTGATTTGTCTTCCTCCATTTCTTCCCTCATTTCCGGGCTCCCTTCCCTTCCCATGTCTTCTACAGCTGCGGTTTCCCTTCCTCCCGTGGGCATGTCTTCGGCTATTCTTTCAATGCCGCCGCCGCGTGTCTCCACGTTCTTCCCCTCTTCTACCGTTGCTGCTTCCCCCTCTGTCTCTGGTCCTTCTTCAATAGGACCAGCTTGGATCTCTCAGCAGCTGAGCCAACCAAAGAGGAAAGTCCCCATCGCTCCGATGGACTTTTCAGTCATTCCGGCTAAAGGAGCAAAGAAGCACAAGCCGGTTACACGCTTCTCCAAGAGCGCTGCAGGTGAGAGGGTTATGGAAATTGCCTACCCCGATCCCACCAAAGAGAAAGAAGATCTGTCTCCGGCAGATTTCACAGTGACCCAAGTCACAATGGGGACATCCTCTGAAAGTCTCCAGGGGGAAGCTCTTTCCGCAGTTGATGCACTCTGCGAAAAGCTTCAGGAAACAAAGGAAGAAAAGAGGCTACTGAAGGAGCAGAATAAATACATGCTTCAAGCCCTACAAAAGATGGGAAGTGCACCTCCCACAACTGCCGCCGAAACTCCTGAGCTGCTTAGTCAGGAGAAGATCAATGAATATTCAAAGATCGGCGAGCAGGGTATGGCTGTTTACTTGGAGAAGCCAAATCCTTAAGGATAGTGAAAAGGTGATCGCGAGTATATCGGTTTATACCGAACATCGAGAAGGCGAATAAGGAACTCCAAACATTAGCAAGTCCAAAGCTCGAAGAGCTCAAAACGCCGAGACTCCAACACGAGGCCTTCCAACAAATGTTCGACTGTTCGATCAAAGATTTGGTCAAGTTTGGAGTATTCGGTCATCCAGGACCCTCAACAAGACCATGTCCACTCTGGACTATCGGATAGATCAGCTCGAATTTGTGTTAGAGAAGATAGACAAGGTGAAGGAAGAGGCCACGGATGCGATGCATCAAATGGAGAAGATTGTTCTATCTATGACTCCGGGGTTGCTCACTCCTTCCCTCACCTTGAGATCAGTGGCGATATACTATCCGAATTTTCAAGGAGTTAGCTTCTCGGGACGGGCCAAGTCACTTTCGACATCGAATCCATCAACAACTTACTCGCTGTAGAGAATTCATCGGTCCCTAATCGAGGCGGGTAAAGACTATTCCAAGGTCCCAAAAGCTCATTGATGAGCGGGAAACTTGCGAAGCAATCAGTGAAAGGCACAAGGATCCATCACAAGATCAATTTGCGCCAATGATCAGCAAGTTCTTGGAATACCGCGCTCAGTTCCACATCTCATCTCCTGATCAGCATCAGAAACAGGTGACCCCTTTTAGGCCACAGGATGATGATGATGAATAGCTTCTTCTTCTTCTTCTTCTCCTCTCTATTCTCCGACTTTCTCTTCGAAATATCATAAGTGTGTTGGCATGAACGATGACATCATCCATGTTGCATCATGGGATGATGTCATCCATCCAAGTTGTAAAAGTCAACATGACTTTTGGATATTTTGTAAATATCTTGTGAATAAGTGGTGGGCTCCATTTTGCCTTCTCTCTCCCTCACTTTCTATAAATACTAGAATACTTGTTGTATTCAAGGGTGAACATTTTTCAGATAGAAATAGAGGTGAGGAGAGAAAGACTTTGAGCTTTCTTGTAACAGATAAAAACAATTAATACAATTATTCAGACTTTGTGCTCAATAGCTGTGTTATACATTAGATCTTTCTTATGTTAGATCTGCATGTGTCTTTTCTGTTGAATTCATATCTACTTTTCCGTCACTTGTTTATCAGTATTGCTTTGTTTATTTATGCAAGTAGGTTTGGCTCTGTTTACTACCAAGCCCAAAGCATAGATTTTCTGACCCTTCCGCTTTGGAACTCATTTCTTTTCTTCCTTCGGATCTGTTCTTTCTCTTCTCCTGCTTTTATTCCTTTCTCTTCGCCTAGAACACTCTCTTTGGGATGAGATCCCAACCCCGAAGGCGAGAATCTGTGAGACTTGCATAGGTTCCCTGCTAGTAGAAGTAGCAATAAACCGGTTTAACTTTGTTTGTCTCAAAGAGGGCTAAGCCCTCGCACACCATTGGCCCATCTATCCATAGATCTGTCCCACGCGGCAGATTTTCGCCCAACAGCTAGGTCTAGGGGTGGTAACCCCCAATAGCAAGGGTTTGTGGGTGCAGCCCCTAATTCTTTTGGCCTTAAAACGTTCTGATATACCGAGAAACATGATTTTATCATATGGGTGGGTTTTTGACCCATAGGTTTATGGGATGGTTTTGGCCCATAGTTTTGATACCACAATTTTGTAAAACTACTTAGCGGTTGTCTACTTCTATGGTTTTATGCATATGGTAGGTATTATGTATAATTACATATGTGTTTTGAATTTGGGTGTGAATTTTGTAGAGTTTGTTAAGCATAGCTCTAAATAGATCTGGGTATTGTATTAAGAGAGTGGTGGCTTGTAATAAAATATGAGCAAGTGATTCTTGGTGGATGTAGCCCAAATTAGGTGAACCACGTTAAATATTGTCTCTTTGTGTTGTGTTATTTAATCTACACTTTTATTTGAGATCTATAATATTTTTTCATATTATTTTCTACTATTGCAATTACAGTGAGGGATTATTACGCATATTTTATTCCTTATTTCCTAACGAGATAGCTGAAGTGGCACGCAAAAACATAGATAAATGAGCTATTATACGAGTGTGTTAAGGGCGATAAGGAGAAAAAGATGAGCGAGATACAAAAGATCAAACATGAGATAAGGGATGAAAAGAAGTTCGCAATGGATGTGTATGATAAGGCAAGTGATATTATAAAGAGAATCATGAGCACATGCCCTAAGTTAGTGGAATGAGGACAAGATGTATATTCTATAGAGTTTGAATATTTAGAAGACTTAGTGTGCATGATGATAATGGAGAGGAATAATTGGCAAGTGCTAATAATCGAGGAAATAGCAAAGATACGAAGAAGAACAAAGAAGTAGTAGATTAGAAGGTAGTAGAGTATGAGGCATTGATTGCGAGATATCAAGGACATCATAAAGAAGGAAAAGTTCATGTTTGAAGATTTTCAAGATTTTGACCCCATACTTAGAGCACATACCACCAAGGAAGAAGAAGAGTTTAAAAATATATAGGCCACTATGAAGGACAATAAGGTCCGACGTGACAAGGTCATGGCCAAATTCATTGAGGAGATATTTCATAAAGGTTCCAAAAGATAAACTTGAGGTAAGACTCAAGGAGCTCTATCCCTTGGTCACATGAAAAAATATAACTTATAAGTAGTGGAATCATACATTATTGTAGTTGCAAAAAATTTGAAGTAGAAGGTCGATGAGTGGACCACGAGTAAGTACCAAATATTATTGAATTACTGCTAGACAAATTTGGTAAGGATCTTATAGGGTGGAAGGGGCTAGAGAACATTTTGAACAAGGAGTTTCCAAAGCTGCTCCAACCACCTCAGGCCTAAGCTAGGATGCGTGCACATATGGTGGAGTCCTATTCTTTGATTCATTGAGCAAAGGACACCATTATTTATTCTTTCATTATTCAAGAAATTATTTGGAAGAGCATTCTTTGGTTCATTTTTTTTTTAAGATGGACAATACCCTAATTGGTCTCCAAGAAAGGTTGAATGTGAGCATTGAGATTTTTTACCTATTCCTCCAATTGATCAATTGTTCACTTGTATTCTTCATTCCGAGAAATGATATAAGAATATGATTCCTTGAATATATGAGAATTAACCTTGTGTGAAGATTAACCCAATTAGATGCGAGATCAACTTATAATGTGATGGATTCATCCCTCAATTATCTTTACATCATTAGGCATGAAAACGTCTACATACTCTTGGTTACTTGAGGTGCCACTGAAGAAGCGTGAAGTTGTCTGGGAATTCTTCCTTCACATGGATTTCAAGGTTCTTGATATTTCTTCAAGGTCGAGCATGAAATTTTTTTGTGTTGTTCTTGGTTCACTTTCAAGAAATTCTTGAATCCATGGGAATGTCTCTTTAGGAGTTGACATGATGTTAGTTGACAGAGTATTTTTAGGAGCTTGATGTAGGATCACTTCTTATTCATTGTGGAAATCTCTTCCATTAGGAAGATATACTTGGATGACCTTGAATATATGGAGGGTGTAATGGATCACTTAAATTACTTGAACAATTCTCTTGACTTGGATAACTCATTCAACTTTCTCAGAACTTAGCTCATTTAGCTCACCTAGCTCATCTAGATCACCCAAATCACTTTAGATCACCTAAAACATCTCCTTAGAGAGATGATGGTGGATATAAATTTAATTATGAGTTACGATGACCCCCTTATCTTGAATTTGAATCGATCTCTTTACTCTTTTTGAATCTTTCCCAACTTCATAATGTATTTAGCTTTCTCCTACTATGCCTTGAGATTTTCTGTCTTGATTCTGGACATAATTGTGACTAGAATGATGCTTCAGGATCCTTGTGAAGGGTACAAAATTATCATTTGAGTTGTGGTATAACCTTACAATGATGTGATGATGGAAAAAATTAGTGAGATGAGTGAAATCAAAGTCAATTGCATCTTTCGGCACCAAAAATAAAGAATTTTTATTTTTATCAGCTGGGACCATGATCTGCGATTTTGGGATATTTCACATTTTCACACAAATTTGGTATTCAAAATACCCTAACACACTTAATTAAAATATGTTGATGATGATTTACCTTTTTTAGAAAATTTCTATTTTTCGCAAGTTGTTTTTGTACACTGCTTTATTTTGGGAAAATTACCAATTTTTTCCTACTTATTTTACATTGTTTCTAGATGACTTGAGTGATCAGAGCTTGAAATTTGAGGGAATTACTATTTTTAGCATGTGAATGGGCGTGAAATATGCTATTTTTAGTATTTGGTCATTTTGGCCTCAATTTTCATCAAAAACATCATTTTTGGATTTCGCTCCACGACGCGATCTCATGCTCCAATTTTCGTCGTGTTCACCCATTGAAACTCTTGAAATAAAAAAATTAACTTATAGGGTACAGCTTTTTAGGTATGAATTTGTGTCATGACAACCATTAATGGATTATTGAAGTTACAATGATCACATGAATCTTGGGAGAAGGGAAATTAGTTTAAACACTTGGTGCAATCAGTTTTTGGTTTCTTTGTGATGAAGAAAACTACATTTTTACATCATGGATGCCTAGATAAATTTAGGCAACATGGTGGTTGTGTTAATATGTTTTTGGAAGTATCATAGCTTCATAAATGGTAAGTATGTTGAACTTGGTCAGAAAATAGACTCAATAGTTAGTTTCTTCATGTTTTCAAGTTACCCGACATTCAATTTTGATCACGGTGAAGTAGCGGCTGACTTAGGGTAAAAAATGGGGTTTTAGAAGCATGATGTAGATATAGGTCCTAAAATCATGCTATCATTTACATGATTCCTAAGTAAGAAAAATACTAATTAACAATTCCCTTAAGTATTTTCCTTTGCCTTCTACACTTTTATTGGCTTTTTACATCTTGCACTCTTTCCGACATTTGACTTTTTTATATTTATATGGCCTCAGAAACTAGCACCTAGTTGGGAAACTAGTGCCATGTGCTCCTATCCTCCTAGGCACTCCTATACCTCTTTATCTTTTTCTTATCCTTTTAGACCCATTTCACTTCTTAATTTTTTTTTTACTACTTTGGGTCGGCCTTTCAGTTGTGAATTATGAAATTCAAATAAGAAAATCATATAAATACACATTTATGTTTTCAAAATGAGAGACCAAGCACTAACATTATCTACTATCACCTAATCTTACATCTAAAGGCATAAAAACATTTCAAAGCATCCATCTACCACACTCATTCAAGGGAAAAGGGTTGCATTCTTTTGCATACACAATATAAGAGGGGAATTTTATTCTATTTCATCCTACACATTCTATACACATGTTACAATCTAGATCTAGCCTGCTATCATTGTAAAAATTACACAAGGGCATCCTAGGGAATCATTACACACACTTACACACATAACTACATGGAATATGAGATGTAGTGCGGTGCTCGATTGTAAGTTCAATTTTCAATTGACCTCAGAGGTCACTCTAACTCTCTATTATGAATTTTCATTTTTAAGTTTGATGTAGTTTGTGGGTATTGTCATCCATTTTTTTCACCCCCATGCAAAATGGAAAAATTATCAAGTTTGAATGTTTTCAATTGATGGGTGCAAAACTTTGAAATTTAATAGGGTAGCTCCACGCTTGCAACAAAGGTCCGAACAGAAAAGGGTAAAAATGGTGGTAAAAAGATGATGATAGCAATTTAAAATGCTACCGGTCGGTAGTAGGGTTGGAAACTTTAGAGGGAAAATGACATAGAAGTACCAGGTTATGGGGGGATGTTGAAGAGTAGTTAGTCGACAACAAAGGTTTCGAAGTACTTGTATAGATGCTACTAGCCAACAATAGATTTTAAGCTACCAGAGGGAGTGGGAAAGCATGTTACCATCATGTCACATTTATGCTACTTGACCGACACCCGAGATGATTATGCTAACTTGTTTAGGAGAAGAAAATATGTGCAAATGACCTAGTGTAGGAACAAACCAGACATTAATGAGAGTGGTACAAGGTTGTTCAACTACCAACTTAATGAGGTATGGCACCCATGATTGTCGTGCAAGAAAAGTACCAAATTTGTATGGCCTCCCATACATGTTTAATGAAACCTATTGGTTGGTGAGGCAATTTTGAGGCTCTTCTTCTATATATTGTAAAATATGCCTCATTTTGAGTGGAGACTTTCTGAAGAGAAAAGGAACTCTACCGAAATTATCCCATATATTTTGTGAGCTAAAGGCCTCGAATTTGTGCTTATTGTAAAGGATTTTTCCTTTTTCTTATGTTATAATAGATTGTGCATGTTTCTAAACAATAAAATTCATGTTTTGTGGCCATTTTTACCCTAGCTTGTATGAAATTACATCTTTTTCCTTCCATTATATTTGCAAGTATATTGTGCATATATCTATCTCTTTGCAGGGTTTGTAGTTTGTTATGCTTTATGAATATAGGGAATTGAATATTGTCTTGGACTATGGTGCTTCTACTTTCCCTCTCCTACTTTTTTTTTTATCTCTATTTTTCACTCACTTGGATTGTCTCACCCTTTCTTGGTGCATCACCTTCACTTAGAGTAGTTTTATTTTATGCATCTTTCTATCCCTGTCTCCTTGGAAAGCATTAGGATAGGATTAGTTTAGTTTTCCATTCTTTGCACTTTGGAGAAGTTAGCACTAGGTTAGGAGAAGAAGTCAGCTTTCTCCAAAGGATTATCCTACCTGCAACGTCCCACACTGCAGGATAATCCCATGTTATGTAGGTTACATTAATTTCCTCACAAACAAATCACAAGTAATCAAGGGTGCTATAATTTTGCATTAATAGTTTTGGCATGCCCAGTGGGACCAGAAGTCAATACTTCTATTTTGTCAGGATTGGGTGTGCATCTTTGTGAATTTATAGCCTTTGGAGGCTTTACAACAACACATCTGGTGACTCCAAATATAAAATCAACTTGTTTCAGCAGTACTTGGTGGTTCAAGTTCATGAGAAGGATTCAAACACGGTCCAGAGAAAGAGAAGAAGGTATATTTGTATACTTGCAATTGTCACCAGGAAGAGGAAGGAGAGGAAGAAGAGTACAAAGGTCTCCATCTCCACCAAATAGAACATTATCAACACCTCTACTAGGTTGACCCTTCCTTCAATCAACTAGGGTTCTTAGGCCAATCATAATGGCACATCTACAACAACCACCATCGCCACAAAAAAATCCCTTTGTCAATTTCACATGTGGGATTTCACTCTCCCTCAATGCACATAATCATATTCTAGTGGTAGTGTTGAAGAGCATTCCTTACTTCAATTGGGAGAATCATACGACCTTCATTGATCATATTCAAGACATTGCAAATTTATGTGCCATTCATGAGATCAATGAGATGGATGTTGTAGTTAGGATCCTTGTTTCTTCTCTCAAAGGTAAGGCACTGCAATAGTTTAGGAGCCTAACAGTAGGGTTGATTACAAACTGGGATGCGTTGTGTTTAGCCCTGTGTAACCAGTTTAGAGATAAGGTAGATAATATGTCTTTGTTGGAACAATTAACCACTATCAAGAGGGCCTCAAATGAGTAGATGGTTGACTTTAACTTTAGGTACTAATGGACATGGGATCAAATTTTGATTGCTATGAGGCCACTAATGGAAGGTGCGTTCCTCTACTTTTTGAGGACTCTAAATTCTGACATATCTATGATGATACAATAGATGGGGGAAAAACACTTACAGCCGGCATATGATATATCTATTAGAGCAGAGAACTTCTTAATTTAAGTAGGAAAGATGGCACCTAGGAAACCTTTGCCTTTATATCCGAATCGGGGACCACCTCTACCAGTAAAGCACCTAAAATATCCCCCATTCTAGCCCCTAGAAATCAGAGCAATAGTGAGGCCTCCACTTCTTCTAGTACTTCCAAGAGATTCCAGAATTCACGAAGCAACTACATAATTTTCGAAATGAGTTGGTGACAATCAAAAGGAAACAAGCTCAGAGCTACAGGATTTACCAACCCCAAGCACAAACAAATAGGCCTCCTACTCAGGAAACAAAGAAAAACCCAAACCAAGGGTAGTCTCAAACTACTAGGCCATTTCAACCTTATAATCCATATTCAATTTCAACATTAAGGGCCATGGTTCCGGCTTAGAAAAACATTGCACAAGAGTATGAATGGTGTTACCCTTGCAATCTACCTCATAATCAATAAATGAGCTTCAATGGTGTACTAAATCAAACCTTGATGATGTAGACCATTAGGGTGGCCCAAGATGCAAGTGAGGAAGAAAATCGAAAGCACTCGAAAGAGACTCCTCCAACTGAAACCACATTGATAAATTAGAAGATGAAGGAATTTTATGGAGTTAATCAATATCCTTTCCAGGGTGTGGCTACCAATACATGGTCTAAGAAAAGGAACATAGAGGAGGGAAAATCATCTAGTCCAGTTATTTCTCAACCCACTCTCACTCAACAAAGATTTGACAGTAAACTATAGCTCATAATGCACAAAGAAAACCCAAGGAAGCTATTGTAGTAGCCCCCAATGTGCAAAATCAACCCAGGATACCAGTTGTGACAACTCATGGACCAACCTAGGTACTAGAAAATGTCATGCTAAGAAACAAGAAATAAAAGGAAAACCCACCTCCATTCAATATCATTGATCAAATGAAGAAGACTAATGTCAACATTTCCATGTGGGAGTCTTTGGAAATTCTAGGGAAATGAGATTTGTTGCAAGCTGCTATGGAAAATTGGTCCCCTTCTAATGAGCCATCCAAAAATCAGACAGGTTTCTTACTAACACTACGCAACAAGGAGAAATTCATTCGTGGTAATAATGTGAAGCCTCTACCATTCTATGTCTCATTGATTATTAGAGATAAGTTAGTGCACAATTGCATGATCAACTCAAGGGCGAGCAACTCAGTGATGCCAAAGAAAATCACAAATAAATTGGGCTTAAAATATGAATCAGTATTGAGGGGATTAATACAATTGGATGAGACAACAATAGGCATAGCTGGGAGTGATAAAAACTAAGCCTTATGCTCCATGATTTCCCGAATGTCACAATCCTATAAGATGTATCGGTGATTGATTTTCCACCACTATTTTCCTTGTGCCTTTTGAGGGATTTTACAGCTAAGATTAGTGGGTACCTATCAGCTAATTAGTCCCACATATTATTTAGGATAAGCTATGAAGCTAAGGCTATCATTAGGTTAGAGCCAATTTCAAATTTTCATATTGAGCCTTATGTGCCCAGCGCAATCAATGCAAATTGTACCATATTTGATAAAAAAGAATGCTTGGATGTCTAAGAGGCAAACAAAAAGGTTGGAAGTATTCTAGACCTAACACTTGATTATTGGGCTCATATGAAACATGCTTTTGATCCATACAAGGAAATGGGAGAAGCCGAGCTAGGCGAGCTTTATTGCTACATGAAGAAAACCAACCCATCCCCAACCTCACCAAACAAGAAAAGAAAGATGAAAATGGAGTGTGGCATCTTTTCTTTGATGGTTGAATGAGTAAGAAAGGTGCTTTGGAGGAGGTGCAATGATTTTTTGACCATAAGGTATGAAGTACTACTTATCTTTCTATTTTTAGTTTTCTTGTTCAAATAATACAACTGAGTATGAAGCTTTGATACATGGATTGCATTGGACAAGGAAAAGGTATAAAAAACTTGCAAGTTTTTGGGGATAGTGAGTTGATTGTCAACTAGGTTAAAGGACAACATGCTGCTAAGAATGATATGCTTAAAGCCTACAAGCATCGGTATGGGACCTCATGGAATATTTTGATGCATTCAACATTCAAGCCATACCAAGGAAAAGGAATGAGGCTACGGATAGGCTCATAACAATTGGAGAAACATTTGATGTGGTGGATAATATCAAGAGAGATAAAGTGCAACCACATATTCATGTAATTGTAAGGCTAGTTGTACTGGATAATAACACAAGCTAACAAGTATTTGAGAATGATCAATAAATCATTAATTTTTTTACAGAGGAGGATGTTGTGTTCTCACTGAAATTCGGAGAAATTGGAGCAGCAGTTCGGGATCAAGTGGTGCAACTGTGGATAAATAAATTACCCAAGGGGTTGGTGACTCTAGAGTCAATTTTCAACCCAAATGACCAATTCCAAAAGGAGAAGGACAAAATTCAAGTCAAAAATAACTATTATGAGCCCATTTTTAGTTGGAGAAGGTAAAACGCTCTAAATAGGCAACATGAGAAATGAATGGGAAAATTATGACTCTGTGTAAATTTACCAAGAATTCCCAGATGTTTTCATATGGAGCTATGAGGATTTGAAGGGTTTTAACCCAAAATTGGCACAACACACCATTGAGTTGAATCTAGAGGCTAAGCCCATCATGAAAAAGAAAAGGACGATAAAACCTCATATAAAACCTCTCATGAATGAGCTGAATAAGCTCATTGAGGTGAGTATCATTTTCTTGATCAAACACTCAAGTTGGGTAGCAAATCTAGTGCCAGTTAGGAAAAGGAATGGGGAAATTAGGTTATGCATGATTTTTAAGATTTAAACAGGGCTTCCCTTAAGGATCACTATCTGGTGCCCTCTATGGAGTAGATTTTGCAGGTACTGACCGGTTCAAAAATATTCTTCTTCTTAGGTGGATATTCGAGATATAAAAAAAAATGGTGAAAGAGGAGGCTCAATTCAAAATAACCTTCACCACAAAATGTGGTACCTATGCTTACTGGAAGATGCCATTCGGGCTATCAAACGCTGGAGAAAAAATTCAATGAACAATGGATATGGAATTTAAGGGGTTATTAAATAAAATAGTTCTCGTCTATCTTAAAGACATCATTGTATTTTATAAAAATGTAGAAATTCACCTCTTTCATCTCAGACAAGTCTTCCAAAGGTATAAGAGGTTTGTAGTGTCCTTGAATCCCAAAAATGTAATATTCATGGCACATGAGGGTAAACTTCTAGGTCATATTGCATCAAAGGAAGGACTGATAAATGATCTGGAGAGGGTAGAAGCCATTCATGCTCTACCATTTCCAAGCCATAAGAAGGATCTCCAAAGCTTCTTGGGGAGGATAAACTTTTTTTGTAGGTTTGTACCATATTTTTCCACTCTTGTGAATCCTTTAACGATGATGTTGAAGAATAATTTGGCTTTCAAATGGACAATGGAGGGAAAAGAGATTTTTAAAGCTATCAAGTAGGCCATATCTCAAGATCCAACTCTAACCAATCCATACATCTCCAAAGAATTATTTGTCTACACCTTCGGTGGTTCGGACACCATCTCCATAATCTTAGTGCAATAGAATAAGGAAGGATTGGAACAACCTATTGCATTCTTCACCAAGGCCTTGTGGACTATGAGGTAAGATATTCATTCATTGAGAAACATTTCCTTACTGTGATTAGAATTTTGAAGAAGTTTAGACATTTAGTGTCAAATAATAGGATTCATCTTCTAGTCACACATGTTGGTATAAAGGATTTTCTTTTAAACAAGGACCTCAATGAAAAAAGGGTTGGTTGGGTAACCAAGGTCATGGAATATGACATTGATATTAGAGTGACCAAGCTGGTCAAGGGAAAGGGATTATGTGAACAATTAGCCTCGGGACAACATGTTGAATCAGGTGGTAGAGAAGAAGTTGTTTTGGTATTACAAGATAGTCAAGAACTGGTAGTAGATGACGTGCCTACACCATGTTGGACTCAAGACATAGTCCATTTCCTTCAAATAGGTCAAAGTCCTCAAGGGATGAGCAAGGCCAAAAGGAGGTATTTCAGGATCCATTATATCCCCTTTACATTAGTTGATGGTATCTTGTTCAAGAAATATGTAAATGGTGTCCTCCTAAGGTGCCTCAAGGTAGATCAGATAGAGAAGGTGCTACATGAATTTCATGATGGAGAAACAAGTGGCCATTTTTCCCCAAGGGTGACAACTCTTAGAATTATGAAGGCAAGATATTATTGGCCTAACCTTTTTCATGATTGTTATGCATGGATTAGGAAGTGTAAAAAGTGTGCCTTCTTCATGGGTAAAGAGAGGTTAGCAACCATTCCACTCCACCCCATTTTTATAAATGAACCATTCATGCAATGGGGGCTGGATTTCATTGGGGTGATTAATCCAAATTCTAGCTTGGGCCATAAGTGGATCCTAATAGCCACATATTATTTCACCAAGTGGATGGAGGCGGTTGCACTAAAGGAAGAAAATGAGGCCAACATACTAGATTTTTATGAGGGGATAGTTATGAGGTTCGGAGTACCGGCCACCATTATATTTGATAATGCTTTGACATTCCTAGGTTCCAAGATCATAGAGTGGGAAGTAAAAAATGGGATATACTTGTGCACCTTGTCAAACTACTACTTACCACTGGGTAATGGGTAGGCCGAGTCCACCAAAAAAATATTTTGAAGATTATAAGGAGAACTCTAGATGAGAACCAAAGAACTTGGCATGCCAAGTTGAAATCAGCCTTGTGGGTTGATAGGATTACTCCCAAGAAGTCAATAGGGAACTCTCCTTACATGTTAGTCTATGGAAGGGAGACAAGGCTTATTATATCCCTCAAATTACCCATATTGGAGCTCATGAAGCAGCTAGAGCTATCCAAGTTTGAACCCATGGAAGCTAGATATGTAGAGCTCATGGAGTTGGAGGAGATGAGGAACCAAGCCATGCACATCATGGAGAAGGATCAAGCGTTGATCAAGAGGTTCTTTGACAAGAAGGAAAAGGCTAGAAACTTCCAAGAGGGATACTTGGTCCTTAAATGGGATGCAGATAGGAAAAAATTGGGAAGGCACTCTAAGTTTGATGCAATATAGAGTGGCCCTTATATGTTTTCAGGTTGTAAACAATACAATTCTTTACAACTATCAAGGTTGGATGGAGAAGAATTACAGATTCCATTCGATGGAATCTATCTCAAAAATTTTTAATAAGTGAAATATCCTTCTTGTACATATTAGTTTAGGATTTCTATTCCTCCAAGTGCTTGTAGCACATTGCTTTGTTTTAGTTTAGGTTTGCTTTGTAATAAGTGTTGGTGCACTCTCTACATTTTCCACTTGGGATGTGTATGAATTTATTGTTTGTATATAGTTGTGCCTTTGTTGCTCTTGCACTTTCTAGTTTTAGGAAAGTAAGGTCTTATGATGAGAGAAATCAATCTCTAACCTAGGGTTTTGAGAAATGACAGGCCCAAAAGTGTTTCAAAAGTTTGAGGGGTGAATTTTTAGGTGTCAGATCAGTTTCAGACTTCAAAATGACTCCATGCCCAATGGAAACAACAAGATCACTAGTCTTTCGATCTAGTAGGCAGATCACCCCGCAAGTCACCAATTGTTATCCATTTTTGCACCCTACAAAATGGAAAACTTATCAGTCCGAGCATTGGGTTTGATGGGTGTCAAACTTTGAAATTTAATAGGGCAACTCCTCACTTGTAGTGAAGATCTGAGCCAAAAAGGGTAAAATTGATGAAGAAAAATTTGTTGGTAGAATTTTAAATTTCTACCAATTGATAGCATTTTATATGCTACCAACCAAAGAGCAGTATGGATACTATCGGTTAGAAGCATAATTTATGCTACCTTTCGGTAGCAGGTCGAAACCACAAAAGGAAACGACACGAGAGGATCTCATAGCATCTTTAGATTCTACTTGTGGTAGCATTTTTAGTGCTACCAAGGTTACATAGGGGGATTTTTAAGAGCATTCAAGTGACAACAAAGGCACTAGTAGCACTTGTACTAATTCTATCGAAAACAATATATTTTAAGCTCGGTTGGGAGTGGGAAAACATGTTACCATCCGGCCACATTTATGCTACCAACCGAAAGATGATTATGCTACCGTTTGGTAACAAAAATACTTTTAACCGGCCTAGTGTAGGAACAAACCAGACATTAATGGGAGTGGTACAAAGTTGTTCAACTATCAACTTAATGAGGTATAGCATCCATGAATGTCGTGTAAGCAAAATACCAAATTCATATGGCCTCCCATACCTATTTAATGAAACTTGTTGGTTGGTGAGGCAATTTCAAGGCTCTTCTTCTATATATTGTAAAATCCACCTCATTTTGAGGGGAGATTTTCTGAAGAGCAAAGGAACTCTGTCAAAATTGTCCCAGAGATTTTGTGAGCTAAAGGCCTCAAATTTGGGCTTATTGTAAAGGATTTTTCCTTGTGCTTATGTTATAATGGATTGTGCATGTTTCTAAGCAATAAAATTCATGTTTTGTGGCCATTTTTTCCCTAGCTTGTATGAAATTGCATCTTTTTCCTTCCATTATATTTGCAAGTATATTGTGCATGTATCTATCTCTTTGTAGGGTCTGTAGTTTGTTGTGCTTTATGAATATAGGGAATTGAATATTGTCTTAGATTGTGGCACTTCTACTTGCCCTCTCCTACTTTGTTTTCTCTCTATTTTTCACTCACTTGGATTATCTCACCCTTTCTTGGTGCATCACCTTCACTTAGATTAGTTTTATTTTATGTATATTTCTATCCCTGTCTCTTTAGAAAGCATTAGGATAATATTAGTTTAGTTTTCTATTCTCTACACTTTGGGAAGTTGGCACTAGGTTAGGAGAAAAAAATTAATTTCTATGGAGGATTATCCTACTTGATACATCCCACATTTTAGGATAATCCCATGTTATGCAGATTACATTGATTTCCTCACACACAAATCACAAGCAATTTGGGATGTTGTAATTTTTCATTAATAGGTATATGTAGGTGATCTTATTTCTTACAAGTTACATGTACATTCCCAGATTAGACAATGAATCTAGAGTGATAGACAGAAAAGGATAATAAACATCCTCTGGCCCCGAAAGAATCAGATCCACAACATCTATCTAGACTCCAAAGTTATCTAAATTTAGACACCAACTTCAAGCACTCATGTCCTATCTCAAGTGCTTCGTCCTCTCTGCATAGCTTCATAGCCCAACCTCTAGCAATCATTGACAACACTCTCATCAATATATTTAAGCTATTTACCTACCCAGGTCACTTCTAGATCACTTGTAAATTAGCTAATTCATATTATCTCTCTCTCTCTCTCTTTCTCTCTCTATTTCTATCTCTTTCTTAGGGTTTCACATTTATATGGTTATTTATTTGTTTGCTCACTGTATATTAGAATTTGTAGATAATTTATTACATTAATTACTCTAAAATATATATCTAATTCCATTTATATTAAATCACATGGGTGAGGGGAACATTTTTGTGTCCCCTCTGTCCCCAGGGATGGGAATAAGAGGGAAAAATGCATCTCAAGGAGATGGTGCCAAGTAGGCTATAAGCTAAATGGTCACCTATCCCTTTATCCTATAGTGGTATCTACTTTAGGCTACATAATCACTCCCTTTATTCATCCGGTAGTGATATACACTTTATTCTACATCATCACTCCTATGACAATATTTTCATGATATATTCTTCGGCTATAGGGTCATGTACACACCTTTATCACTAGGTTGCATATCATCAACACACATATACACTCATCAAAACATGCTAGACATAATACACACTTTGACCATTTTCTCGATGATGTAGTCTTGTTTACGGTTCATTCTTGATCACGAGTGGGAAAATCAAATGAACCTCGCTACATATAAATCCATTCACTTGGGGGGCATGCGAATCCTATCATCCATCTTGCATTCCATCCCTCCATATCACATTACATATCTTAGTCACATTTACTTTTGCTTACATTTTCTTGTTCATGTTCACTTTACTACACATGCTAGATAGATCTCTTTTATGTCATTATCTTTACCATACACACATGTGCATTCACATATTTCTTTAGTTGTGATCGTAGATACATGTATCTTATACACATCGTGATGCTTGATTCCTATGCATCCTACAATGGTCAATGGTTGTTGGGGGCATCCAAATACGTCTCCTACATGTGTTATTGTTTCATTTTGTACTTAACACTTTTCATTACTTGGTTATACATGCTTTTGAAATATTGGTTATCTTTCTAACATGATAATGGGTGCTTCATGTGTAACATTTTTTTGCAGGATTACTTGCTTCCATGGCTATTTGTTTGTTTGTCTACTATTTCTTGTCTATTTTTTTGCTCTTGTATGTGGGAATTTCCCTTTGTTTGGTGTGCACACTTATTTGTTTGTATGCGGCCATTATGGCCTTGAGTGTCTTGTGACATCGTGAGTGGTGTCCCATGTTTATAACCCACTTTGGTGGTCTTTGATTGGATTCTTACTTGTTTACTTTCTTTCTAGTTTACACATTATTTACGTACACTTTTTTTTTTACATGCATGTTTGTTCGTACTAACACTTTTTTATAGCCACTTGTTTGTGTGTGCCTTGGTTTCTACTAAACACATTCCCTTCCCCCTACAGGAACAATTTTATGTAGTTAGTCCTCTTTTAGGGCCGTATCCTTCTATCTCCGACATTAAATTCACCCCCAAAGAGGGGGCATCATTTGGGGTTTAACACACTACACATTGCTTTCTACAATTACAATTCAGTTTAGTTTCCATCCTTAACATTGTGGGTTATACAACAAGTGGGTTCAAAATAGTCTACGAACCCCAGTACACAACAGATTTTACAGGACATGGTTATCCTTAGAATTTTGGGGAGAAGTTACAGGTTAGAGGATATAACATATTTCCTCTCTACACTACTTCAGCCAGTGGCATCGGATCACCTAAAAACTAAGAAGTACAGAGATCTCTTCATACATTATCAGGGAAGTAGTTACAAGTTAGAGAATAATGCAACTTTATCCCTACACTTCTTCAGTCAAGGTGGCGTGAGATCACCCAAAAAACTTGTAGTATAGGATATCCTCTCTACACCCTTTCTCTCATCACGGATCAGGTGCACATGTTCCTTTTACATTTTTCATTTCCATTACATGTTTTTTACTATATACATGCATATTTGACTACTTGATCATCTTCTCCTTGCAAGTCTGACCGTATGAGAAGCAATCACCAACAACAACAATAATGACATCAACAACGAAAATAATGACATCAACAACAATGAAATTTTATGGTATCACACACCCTCAAACTAACATGTAGGTACATCACATACATCAGAAACTACACACGTGTTTCTTCCATAGGTTCATTTTGATTACTTTTTTCTCTTTTTCATCTCTAGTCACCACACTCCATCTTTTTGTCACTCTACACTTTGTCTAGTCCTTTAACACACTTTCTACATCATTCTAATGGACATCGAGTACACATCTTTATCTACTTTATGTAACCGTGCATTCCGCTCACCAATATAAAATGGGGAAAATATAGACAAAAAAACATGCACTTTGGGTACTATTTAGTCTTGGTCTCATACTACTATTCATATGGTTTTTGAATAAATAAAGTACTAATCAGCCCCGTCTTTTGGCCATTTTTCCTTTACTTTCTGTCATCACTTCCAACCTCCCACATATACTATCCCAGGTCTATTTTTGTCATTTTACATCATTCTACCTCCGACTAGGGTTCCTAGCCCCATATTGGAGTGCCCCAAGTTCCTTGGTCCCATTCAAGGCACCCTGATCCTTTTCCTACTTTACCTCCCTCTTTTAGGCACTTTCTAGCCATTTGGGATTTCTATATTTTTAGTGGTTGGCCTTTTCAAGGTTAGTTACGAAATTAGAGTAAGAGACCCATATAAATATAAAGTTATGAGATCATAATGAGGGACCAAACACTAGTCACTACTATCATCACCTAAGGTTGGATTCCATCTAAGGCATCTAGAGCTCATTTGCATCCATCTAGCTTCTTTTATGTCAAAAAGGTATAACCCTAGGATTTACACATTACAAAACCCTACTTTTAACTAACATGGTATTGTCTTAAGGTGTGGGACCCTTGCAATTTGAGACAAACCTCCACGAAGGATGGTTCTTCTACCTATTCAAATCCTAAAACTATTCCTAGAAAGGAAAATGCAACTATTATAACACTAATCTAAAATTCCAAGGGACCAGGGAAGAGAGATATGAATAAAATGAAAGTCCTAAAATAAGGGAGATGATAAAACCAAGAACAAGGGAGTGAAGACATTTAGGAATGTAAAGGAACTCTGTGAAAATTTGTTCTAACACTTTCATGAGTCAGAGGCTATTAGGGTAATGAAATATAGCCATAGAAGGATAGGGTTCATAAACATGCATGGAACTATAGTGAAACAAGGCATGCCTAGGACAACATGAAATTAGGACTTAGCTATTTTCCATTTGAGGCTAATTATAGACATGGAGTGCGGAACACATTTTGCATTATTTGACTTATTTATATCATCTATGTGATTGTTGATTTGTTAATAAACATGATTAATTAGTGCATGTGGATGCTTTATATAGTTATATCCTAGTAAGTTCAATGCATTTCTCTTGTTTTATTTCATGCAAATTGTTAACCGTAGAAACTCCCACTAATCACCTCTATGAGTGAAATGTGGTTACATGTGTAGGATAATAGTGGATATTTACTACCAATGCTAGGAATTGTAATCAAGGAGTCTAAGTCTAGAGCCATCATGTAGTCATGGAAGACTTTTTCCATTGACAACCTATAAGCATGGATTTTTGTTTTTATCACTTCCTTAAGATTTATTGAACTTTAATAAGTTTGTGTTGATGCAAATCACCGCACCTTTGGATGCCGATCAGATTTCTAGTTTGATCATTTGAGCATCCAAAGTGTGATTACAACATTGAATCCTTTCTCTCGAGTGTGGGACTCGCAAGAATGAGAAAGGAATCTCTAGAGAAGGCTGGTTCCTATTCCTCTGTTTCGTCTCGATGCACACAAAAATGTAGAGGGTTTACTCAAAACCTAATCTAACTTGCCAAGGAGATAGGGTAAGAAGACGCATAAAATAAACCTAATCTAACAGAGGTGATGCACCGAGGAATGAACAACTCCTATCCCGCTAATAAACACAAACCATTCAAATACGATGCAAGATTATGCACGATAACAAAATTTGTAGTGAAAGATCGGGGGATGCAAATGAACACAGAGAGGGTTGAGAATCGTCCACAAACATGCATTAGTTGCTCCAAAGATTGATACAATACACTAAAATGCCAAGAGGAAAAGTCACATTACAGCTTTCAAATGGGAGGTTCGAACTCCACAAATTCACTTGCTAAAGAGAAGAAGGGAGGGAGGGCAAACAGAATGTTCGACCTTTAGAAAGAAGCCCCTCCTTACAATTTATAGGAAGAATGAGAGAGGGAAGAGAGAGGAAATCCAGATCTACCCCAACCACTTCTAGGTTACATTTAACTCATCTCATTATGGCAGAAGTGACGAATCCTGGTAAAATGGCGGACTATCTAGCAGAAATGGCGAACTGTCTGTTGTATTAAAGCTATTTGTTGAAACGTCACTTCTGTCTATTATTACGTGCCAGAGGCGTTTCTCAATTTTCTCACTCCAAACTAAACCAAAATTCAAGATTGACCCCAAAATCATGTAGAGAATTTTTCCATCTTTCCATTGATATAAAGAATGTGAAAATCTGAGCTCTGGATCGAAAGTTATGGTGATCTGAAGATTTAGGGCAAAAAATAGGCCAAAATGGTTATTTGAATTTTTTTCCCGCTCTGCCACTTGGATGACACGTGTTAGGCTCTGATTGGACGAGAAATTATCTCTCCTAGGCCTCTCGCAGATTTCCCTTTGAAATTTTGACTTTTCTTACACTTTGGAAAAGTTTTCATTTTCCTCCGCGCCCGCCACTTGGGACACGTGGCATCATTTTGTTCGTTGATAGGGCGCTGGGGAAAACCTTTACCTTTTAGTTTTGGGCCAAAACTTTGCTAAGTTTCCAAAACTCTCCCTGAGCTCCGAACTCCCCTGCCACGTGGCACGATTTCATTAGACGGAGCCCTCCTTGTCTCTATTTGCAGCACTTTCACCTTTTCACGCCGTGCACGCCCTCGCGTACCTTTGGCCCGGATGTCCCAAACTATATGGGACAAAAATATCCGAACCGCCCGATTCGGGCTTCCTTGCTCCTCTTTGTAGTGAAGACACATGGTGAGATTCCATTGGCTCTTGGGTCTTTTGGCTTTTTACGTCCCGCGCATACTTTTGTCTCGGGTGTCCTGATGAAAAGTTCTATGTTTCGGCCAATCCAGGCGGTTCGTGTCCTCCACGTACCTTTGTCCCAACTGTCCCGGACTGTCTGGGACAAATTTCTCCGAACCACCCGAAATGGGCTGACTGCTTGTTTCTCCCTACCGCCTTTTTGCGCCCTTCGTGCATACTTATGGCCCAGATGACCTGTGCTGCCTACATAATAGTTAGTCAATTTTTTCACCTTCAGCCAGTTCACCCTTTCGTGTCCCGTGCATCCCCACGGCCCAGATGTCCCTTTGCTATGCGGACCGTTTGGCAGTTTTTCGGCCGATTCGGGCCCCGACGTCCCAACTCGTCCCCCTAGTGCTTTGCCGCTTAGTCAATTTTCTCTCGTATTTCAGCCTCAAGCCTGGCTCTTTGCAACTTTTTCACATACTTTTAAAATGTTGGGTTTTCTTCTTGGACATGAGAGTTAGAAAGAAACCGAGGGGACCCCCAAAATAGGATTTCAGGCCTTGAATCATCTTACTTGCTCGAGACTAACAATCTGATGCATGTTATCAAAATTACCTTGGGGGAACTTTGGATAACAGTTTTGGTGACTTTTCGGGGTCACCTGCCTACTAGGTAGAAGATCAGTGGCCTTTTAAGAATCCATTAGGCATGGAGTAATAACCTCAAGCCAACTTGATCTCTCGATCCCAATCCCGATACCGCAAATCATTCTTCGAGAGCGCTCGAATCATAGAAATTCAACCCGAGAGTGACAAAACCTGTTGCAAAGCACTTAGGAAAAATAAACCTAACTAAAACAAGACAATGTGCATAATACGCAGCTAGAGAGAACTGAAATCTAGGCTAATATTTACAAGGGTAAACCTTTTCCTTTTTAGTAAAGAATATTTAAGATAGATTCCGTTAACTAGAATCGGAGTTCTTCTCCATCCAATGCAGACAATTGGAAGGCATTACCACTTTTACATCTCATGACCATGTAGGGGCCACTCCAAATGGCATCAAACTTGGAATGCCTTCCGTGTTTCACCCGATCTCGCATCCCATTTCGTAACTAGGTCCCCCTCCTGAAGGTCCTTGCTCCCGCCTTCTTGTCAAACCATTTTTTTACTAAGGTCTGATCCTTTTCAATCATCAGAACTACATGTTCTCTTATTTCTTCCAATTCCATCAACTCTACGTACCTGGCCTCCATTGGTTTGAACTCAGACAACTCCAACTACTTCATGAGCTCCAATGCTAGAAATTCTAATGATATAGGCACTACTGCCTCTTTCCCATAGACCAATTTGTAGGGAGAACTACCCGTAGACCTCTTTGGTGTTATCCTGTCACTCATAATGCTGATTTTAGCTTGGTATGCCATGTCCTTTGGTTTTCATCCGCAGTTCTTCCGATGATCCTTAGCAACTTTTTGTTCATGGACTCGCTCTGTCCATTACCCTGTGGGTAATAATTTGAAGAGGTGCTTAAATAGATTCCATTCTTGACAGCCCATTCTGTAATCTTGGAACCTATGAATGCTAATGCATTATCTGATATGATAGTGGCCGGCACACCGAACCTGGTCACTATTTCTTCATAAAAGTCTAGTATGTTAGACTCACTTGCCTCTTTGAGCACTACTGCTTTGGTCCACTTGGTGAAATAGTCCGTCACTGTGAGAATCCACTTGTGTCCTTGGCTTGAGTTTGGGTTGATGACCCCGACGAAGTCCAATCCCCATTGCATAAATGGTTGGTCAACCAAAATTGGGTGCTATGGAAGCACTGCTAGTCTTTCTTTTCCCGTGAAGAGTGCACATTTCTTGCACTTTCTTATCCATGTATAACAGTCATTGAACATTGTGGGCCAATAATACCCTACCTTCATTATCTTAAGATCTATTACTCATGGGGCGAAATTTCCTCCTAATCTCCATCATGAAAATCTTGTAACACCCTCTCAATTTGACCTGTCCCAATGCACCTCAGTAGAACTCCATTGATGTCTTTCTTAAACAAAACACCATCAACAAGCACATATGGAATGGCTTGTAATCTAAAGTACCTCCTCTTTGCTTTGCTCATTTCTGGAGGGCATAGGCCTGTTTGTAGGAAGTGTATCATATTCTGAGTCCAACAGGGAGTGGGCACATCATCATTTTCCTGTTCTTGACCATCCTGTAGTACCAAGACAACCTCTTTTCCATTACCTACTTTAACTTGGCCGACTCAAGGCTAGTTGTTGACATAGTCCCTTCCCACGTACTAGTTTGGTGACCTTAATCTCGATTTCATATTCCATGACATGGGTTATCCATCCTACACGTTTCTCATTCAAATCCTTGTTTAGAAGGAAGTCCTTGACTCCCGCATGAGAGACCAATAATTAGATCTTGTTGTTTGAGACTAGGTGCTTGAATTTCTTTAAACTCCTGATCACTGCAAGTACATGCTTTTCAATGAAAGAATACCTAGTTTCGTATTCCTCCAAGCCTTGACTGAAGAAAGCAATTGGTTGTTCTAATCCTTCTTTGTTTTATCGTGCCAGATTACGTAAATTGTGTCTCCACCACCAAAGGCGTATAACATGAAACCCTTGGAGAAGTCTGGATTGACGAGAGTGGGAGCTTGAGATATAGCCTCTTTTATTGCCTCAAAACTTTCCTTGCCTTTAGATGTCCACTTAAATGCCATGCTCTTTTTAACATCAGTGTTATTGGCTTTACGAGAGCTACAAAGTTTGGAACAAACCGGACAAAATTGATCCTTCCCAAGAAGCTTTGAAGAGCCTTCTTGTGACTTGGCAATGGCAACGCCGAATTGCTTCAACTCTTTCTCGGGTCAATCGTCAACCCTCCTTTTCAAAAAAATATGGCCTAGAAGCCTTCCCTCATGAGCCAAGAATAAGCATTTTTGGGATTCAATGATACCCCAAATAGTCTACACCTCTCAAATACTGCCTTAGATGAAAGAGGTGATCCACCGCATTTTTGAGAATACAAAGATGTCATCAAGATATATCGTAACTATTTTATTGATCAACCCTTGAATGCCATATCCATTGCCCTTTGAAAGTGGCTCCAACATTTGATAGGCCAAATGGCATCTTCTTGTAGGCATATGTGCCCCATTTGGTGGTGAAATCCGTCTTGAACTGGTCATCTTCCTTCACCATTATCTGATTATAGCCTGAATATCCATCTAGCAATGAGAACCTTTCTGAACCAACTACAACCTGCAATATTTGCTCCATGGAAGGGAGTGGGTAATGGTCCTTGAGAGAGGCTCTATTCAAGTCTCTGAAGTCAACACACAATCTGATCTCTCCACTCTTCTTTCTGATTGGAACTAAGTTGGCAACCCAACTAGAATGCTTGATTGGGAATATGATTCTTGACTCAATCAGCTTGTCCAATTCTTTCCTCATGAGAGGCTCCATGTGTGGATTGACTGGTCTTTGTTTCTGCCTGACAGGCTTAGTATTTGGATCCAATTTGATGGTATGCTGAGCTAAGTTGGGATTGAAACCTTTCAAGTCTTCATAGCTCCAAGAAAACACGTTAGGGAACTCTTGACACAGCTGTATGAACTCATACCTTTCTTGTTCAGTTGTCATCCTTCCAATTTGCAATGGTTTGTTCTCTTCTACCAAGATGGATACTGAATCCTCTCTCTTGACCTGAATGTTTGCTTTCTCCTTTCTAAACTGATCATTGGGATTAAAAATGGACTCCAAAGTGATAAGTCCCTTGGGCAACTTGTTAGTTCTCAGTTGTACCACTTGGTCACCATAATGTTGTTTCAATTTTTCTTGATTCTTGGCTGAGAACTCATCTTCTTCTTGTAAGAAATGGATGATTTGCTAGTCATTTTCAAACACTTGCCAACCGACATTGTTATCCGGAATCAAGGCCTCACAATCACGTGGATGTTTGGTTGTTTCTTGTCTTGTTGAATACTTTCCACAATGTCAAAGGCTGCCCTAATCGCTATCGCAAGCCTCGCCGCAGCTTGATTCTCTTTCCTAGGAATGGATTTGATGCCAAAACCTTCAAAATATTCCATGAGGTCCCACACCTTGTTCTTGTAGCACTTGAGTAGATCATTCTTGGCAGCATGTTGTCCCTTGACCTGATTTACAATCAATTCACTATCCCCAAATACTTACAAGTTCTTTATTTTCTTCTTGATTGCCCAATGCATCCCTTGCACCAAGGCTTCATATTCGGCAGTGTTATTGGAGCATGCAAACTGAAATCTAAAAGCTGAATAGTACTTTACTCCTCAAGGTGAAACAAGCATGGCTCCACCTCCTTCACCTTGTCTACTCCTTGATCCGTCAAAAAATAGCTGCCATACCTCATTTTCATCCTTGTGGTTTGGCTTGGTGATGCTAGGAATAGGTTGATTTTCTTCATGTATACAATAGACCCCTAGCTCATATTCTTCTACTTCTTGATAAGGATCAAAAGCATGTATCTTGTTTGCCCATTCATCAAGAGTTAGATCCGGGATGCTTCCAACCTTAGTGTCAACTTCATCAGAGCTTGGGTGATCTTCTTGATCAAATGCTGAGAAATTGGCATTAATCTGACTTGGAGTGTAAGGCTCAATATGGAAGTTTGCAATAGGTTCTGACCTGATTGTAGCTTTGGTTCCATACCTCATTCTAAACAACATGTGTGACCAATCAGCAGAAAGATAGCCTCCAATTTTGGCTGTGAAGTCTCTTGACAAACATAGGGCAAAGAGTGGTGGAAGGTCTATGACTGATACATCTTGTAAAACAACAACATTTGGACATGCATGCAAGGTAAGACTCAAGTTTTTAATCACTCCAACTATTGCTATTGCTGTCCCATCTAGCTGCACTACCCCTTTGGATATTGTTTCATACTGGAGCCCTAGCTGATCAGCTATTTGTTTAGGCATTACTGAGCTACTTGCCCCGGAGTCTATCATGCAATTGTGCACTAGCTGATTTCCAATGATCAATGAAACATAGAAAGGAGGGGGCTTCAACATTTTACCTTGCTGTCCTCCATGATTTCCCTCAGGCTGGGTAGCATTTGTGAGCACTTTATCTTGCATCTGAACTTGCTGATTCGAAGTTGGCCAGTCCTTCATGGCAGCTTGCAGCAAATCTCTTTGGCATGGGATGGATAGGGATTCCCACATTGATATATTGACGTTTGTCTTCTTCATCTGATCAATGATACTGAATGGTGATGAAGGATCCCTTTGCTGTCCCTTGGTTTGTACATTCACTCCTTGCATGTGGGTAGCAACAACTGGTATTTGAGTTGGCCTAGGGGCTGTTCTTGGCTTCCCTTGTGCATTTGAAATTGGATTTTGCTTGCCAACCATTTGTGGAGCCATGGAAGGTTGTGGATTGGTTGGGGCTAATGGCTGTTCTTCACCCAAATTTCTCATTTTTAACCTTTTGTGGCTGCAACACCTTGAGAAAACTACCTGTTCATGCCATAAAATCCTCTCGCTTGCCAATTTACCAATGTGGTGTCATTTGGGGCTGATTGTTGTTGGAATGTTTCTTGTTGTTGGTTGTTTCTCGACTCGCCCTCACCCTCCACACCAGTAGTTGTCAACATTAATGCTTGATTGAGAGCACCATCAAGCACATGGATTGGTTATGAGGCTCATTGCATGGAAAACACCAATCGTACTCTGGGCAATGTTGTTTTATGTTGGCACCAAAGCCTTAGAGGCGAGATATGGCATTTGGATTATAGGGCTGAAATGGTCTATCGGGCAGAGGCCTTGCTTGATTTATATTTTCAGCTGGATTAGGAGGCCTTTGTGGTTGGTATGGCTACCTTCGTTAGGCTGAGCTTGGGGTTGATAAGAAGGTCTAAAACCTTGGGCCTACTCAGCCTTTTGAGAGTAACCAGCTCGTTGCCTAGGTTTTGTAATTGCTTCATGACTTCTTGAAGCTCATTTGGGGCATGGAGATGAAGTGGAAGCTTCATTTGAACTCGATTTCTAGGAGTGGGAGAAGGAGCCAAATTAGGTGCTTGATTGGTGTTAGGACTCTCTAAACTTGGAAACAATGGCATGGGAGGTCTAGGGGAAAGTTTTCTAGCTTGATCAAACAATTTTCAGCCCTAATGGCAATGTTATAAGCCATAGGGATAGTTACGCCTCCCATGGACTAAATCAACATAGAAATATCAGAATTTAGAGCTTTGAGATAGTAGAGAAAAGCACCTTCGCTATTGGCTTTGACCGCCACCGGAATTCTTCTCCCAATTCTTTTGAAATCAAGTTGAAATCGGCCACTTGTTCATTGGGAGCTCTCTTGATGGTTGTCACTGCTCCAAAAGAGACAATTTGTCTCCCTTTTATCTAAATTACTCATGAAGTGCTATACACAAATGATTCCAATTTGTGATAGAACCAGCTCCAAGGCTCCTAAACCATCAGCAATGCTTTCCTCGAATGAAGATGTCAATGAACTCGACACCACTTGCATCTCATTGATTTCATGGATTGCAAAAAGGTTAGCAATATCTTTAACATGATCACCTGGAGTAGTCCGATTTTCTCCAAAGAAGTATGGAATGTTCTTCAAGGCTGCAATAGGAATTGATATTGTGCATTGAGGGCAAGTGGGTCTGCTGCCTCGTGAAGTTGACATAAGGGTTGTTTTGTGCCATTCTAATTGGTCTTAAAACCCTTGTTGACTCGAATGAAAGGCCTACCAGTGGAGGAGTTGAGAGAGTTCTCTGTTTGGTGGAGATGGAGACCTTTGAATCCTCTTCCTCTTTGCCTTCTTCTTGGAGATAATTGTAGGTATTCAAACATCACTTCTTCTTCTCCAACTCTTGACCTTGTGGTGACTCTTCTCATGAGTTTTCAAAGCTAGCACCACTGAAACCAGCTTGATTCTTCCCCTTAGAGTCACCAGATATGCAAATAATAGCTCTTTTCAAGCAAGAAAATTGCAGCAGATGCACATCAACTTCTCTCGCAATAAAAATGAGACCTCTAGGTCCCACCAGGCGTGCCAAAATGTTGATGCAAAATCACTACACCCCGGATGCCGATCGATTTCTAGTTTGATCATTCGAGAATCCAAAGATTGCACAACATTGAATCCTTTCTCCAAGTGTGGGACTCGTAAGAATGAGAAAGGAATCTCTAGAGAAGGCCGGTTCCTATTCCTCTGTTCGATGCACACAAAAATGCAGAGGGTTTACTCAAAACCTAATCTAACTTGCCAAGGAGATAGGGTAAGAAGATGCATAAAATAAACCTAAGCTAATAGAGGTGATGCACCAAGGAATGAAGAACTCCTAATGCTAATAAACACAAACCATTCAAATACGATGCAAGATTATGCACAGATAACAAAATTTGCAAAGTGAAAGATCGGGGATGTAAATGAACACAGAGAGGGTTGAGAATCATCCACAGACATGCATTACTTGCTCCAAAGATTGATACAATACACTACAAAATGCCAAGAGGCAAAGTCACATTACAGCTTTCAAATGGGAGGTTCAAACTCCACAAATTCACTTGCTAAAAGAGAAGAAGGGAGGGGCAAAACAGAATGTTCGACCTTTAGAAAAGAAGCCCCTCCTTATAATTTATAGGAAGAATGAGAGAGGGAAGAGAGAGGAAATCCAAAACTACCTAAACCACTTCTAGGTTACATTTAACTCATCTCATTATGGCAGTAAGTAGTGAATCCTCGCAAAATGGCGACTGCCTCAGCAGTAAACGGCGAACCGTCTCGTTGTATTAAAGTTGTTTGTTGAAACATCACTTCGCTCATTATTACGTGCCGAGGAATTTCTCAATTTTCTCACTCCAAACAAAACCAAAATTCAAGATTGACCCTGGAATCATGTGGAGAATTTTGCTAGCTTTCCATTGATATAAGGAACGTGAAAATCCGAGCTCGATCGAAAGTTATGGCAATCAAGATTTAGGGCAAAAACCGTGCCAAAACGGTTATTTGAATTTTTTTTTCCACGCTCTGCCACTTGGATGACACGTGTCGGGGTCTGATTGGACGAGAAATTCTCTCTCCTAGGCCTCCCACGGGTTTCCCTTTGAAATTTTGACTTTTCTTACACTTTGGAAAAGTTTTCATTTTCCCCCAGCACCCCACCACTTGGGACACGTGGCATCATTTGGTTCATTGACAGGGGCACGGGGAAAACCTTTACCTTTTAGTTTTGGGCCAAAACTTTGCTAAGTTTCCAAAACTCTCCCCGAGCTCTGAACTCCCCTGCCACATGGCACGATTTCATTGGACGCGGGCCCTCCTTGTCTCTGTTTGGCCCTTTCACCTTTTCACGTCCCATGCATCCCTCGTGTACCTTTGGCCCGGATGTCCCAAACTATCTAGGAAAAAAATCTCTGAACAGCCCGATTCGGGCTTCCTTGCTCCTCTTTGCGGTGAAGACACATGGCGAGATTCCATTAGGTCTTATCTCTTTCAGCTTTTCGCGTCCCACGCGTACTTTTGTCCCGGGTGTCCTGCATTTAAAGTTCCTTGTTTCGATGATCCGGTGGTTCACGCCCTCCATGTACCTTTGTCCCAACCGCCCTGATCGTCTGGGACAAATTTCTCCGAACCACCCGAAATGGGCTGACTGTTTGCTCTCGGCCGCTTCGCCTTTTCGTGTCCTTCGTGTACTCATGGCCCAGATGTCCCAGACTGCCTGCACAACAGTTAGTCAATTTTTTCACCTTCGGCCGGTTCGCCCTTTCACGTCCCGTGCATCCCCATGGCCTAGATGTCCCTTTGCTGCGTGGACCGTCTGGCGGTTTTTCGGCCGATTCGGCCCCGACGTCCCAACTGTCCCTAGTGCTGCCTTAGTCAATTTTCTCTGTATTTCGGCCTCAAGCCTAGCTCTTTGCAACTTTTTCACATACTTTTAAAATGTTGGGTTTTCTTCTTGGACAGGAGAGTTAGAAAGAAACCGAGGGGACCCCAAAATAGGATTTCAGCCTCAATCATCTTACTTGCTCGGGACTCGACACTGATGCATGTTATCAAAATTACCTTGAGGAGGGGGAATTTTGGATAACAAATTTGTTAGTGGAAGAAATTAATGCCTACAATTTTGGCATGATGTGTAACTAAATATGTGTATATAGACATGAGTATGTCTATATAGACATATCCTCAAGAATAATTTAGTAGTTGGTTGATGTTGGTAATCCACAATACAATTTATAATGTAGTTATTTACCGAGCATGTTATGGTACTTTTATGAATCAATATATTAGATGTTATTTTTAATATCATGTGGTGTTGAGATTACCTTCATCCCGAGGAAGAGCAAGAGCCCACTCGAAAAAGGTGACTGGAGGCTTTTACATTTATGTGTGCTTGTGGTTACTAATAAGTTATAATGTGAATGCAATTACTTATTTCCTTTACTGCAATTTCTATTCAGTGTGTGTTATTTACTTTCATGTAATTTCAATTATGAGTGTCTTTTCAATTCTACAATTTCAATTCGTAGTCCTGTGTTATTTGAATTATGTTATATTGATTTGGTGTGTGTATTCCAATTCTAGAAAAGTATTTCCATTAAATGCATTTCATTACAGTAATGTTGTTTTAGTAGTTTAGCATTACATTTCCGTAGATTAGCAAATATAGAGAGAAACATAACAACCAAAACCCTAAAAAAGGAACCATCGAATAATTGAGTTGCATAAAGTTTCATTGCATACAGCCTTGGACACACAACCATGGTTTTATAATGACACTAGCAAAAGAATATGTTAGTTAAATGATTGGAGAATATAATGACCCATCATTTTGGTGTGATTTCCAAGGACACCATAAGTACAACACACCATTGTATTCAATTTACATGATATGGGTGTTAATGAAGTTAATCTATACAACTAGTAGAATTCCTAGGCCTTGTTTACATAGCCAACCTTGATTCATAGGCCATGAGACATTCAAGGGAGATTTATACCATGTAATATCCAAATAATATCTCCAAACAAAGTGCAAGTAGGTAACACCGAAAGTGACACGACCCAATCTAATACAACACCTAGAAGCCCTTCTGAACATTCTGCATCATCCTATTTAGAACCAAAAAAACCTTTAGAAATGGGAGATAATGGGAATAATGAGAACCAAACCTTGGGTAGAACCTTTACCTATCCCATTATCTTAGATGAAGATGAGGATTCACCTATGAAAAATATCTCACCATCCATCCTTCCTATCTTCCGAGGAATGCCTCTACAAGACTTAGATCAATTCCTCTTTGAATTCAAAGTGATTTACCAAACATATGACTACGAATGCATAATCAATCAAAAACTCAAACTATTTCCTTCCACCCTCAAAGACTCTGCTATGAGGTGATTTATGGGATTGTCCCCTAACTCCATTCGTTCTTGGGAAAACATGGAGATAAATTTTTGGACAAATATCAAGATTATTGTAGGAGAAGAGATATGAAAGAAGAGTTCTTATAGATAAAGCAAAAGGAAGATGAAAATATAGAAGATTATTTGGATAGGTTTATCTTTCTCCATCAGAGGAGTGGTTATGAGTTACATGTAGAAATCACTAAGAAATTTTTCCTTAAAGGACTTGATGAGAAATCAAGGATTACTTACATCTTATGTGAGGAGGTGATGTGCACAAACTTAACATGGAAGATATCACTAAGCTATGTAGAAGTTACTCTAGAACACGAGGAGGTATAAGGAAAAGAAAAACATCCAAGACTTCCCTAGGTACCTTAGAACTTTTGGATGAAATGGATAACATGAAAACAAACATCTTTTCGCAATTAACATCAACCATAAATGGGCTGAAAGCCAAGACCAAGTGCTGCAAAATGAACCTCTAGACATATACTACCATAAATGTAGCAAGAAACGCCCTTTGAGAGAGTGTCCTTTGATGTCACAAACATGTGTTTGATCTGTGATTTCACTTGATCATGATAATAATCATTTCACTTTCTTACCTCAGTTGAAATAGATATCAATGTCATGTCTCAAGAAAATGTAGAGGTAAACTTTTTTCAAGGCCAAATAATCAGGTTGTGTATGCCCCTAGACCTACTCAAAACCCTTGATGATGTCATGGCCCAGTCAGGATCCTCAACCTACTTGGGGACAACCTAAGTGGACACCAACAAACTAGATGGTTTACCCACATCCACCAACATGGATGAATCCCTAAAATCAATAGGTTTGATACCACTAGCCAATGTAAATTCATGAAAAAACCAATAATGGGCACCTCAAAAAATTCTAATCAACATTGGAGGTTCCAACAACTACAACAACGGGATTTAATGGCCCCACCACAAAACTATCAAAAACATGGGAAATTAGTGCAAAATAAACTTCCTTCCTAGCTTGTGGCAAACCCTAAACATCAACAGACAACTTCAATTAATGAAGCGTGACAAAGTGATATGATGCAGGTTAATACTATCAATAATATGTGATAAAGGTATAAGAAAACAATGAATCATCCTCCTATTGTTATCATAGAAATACCTGAGGAAAATGAGAAAGAAGAGACACCTGAGGAAAATGAAGAAACTAAACATGTTCCACAAATGCAAGCCACTAGGAATGGTCAAGGAAAAGATAATAATGCACATACATCTCCTTTTCCAAAATGATTACAGAAACTCAAACTCAGAAGAAACAAAAATAGTTCAAGAGTTGAAAAATATGAACATTGAGGTCCCACTTTTGAGAGCAATAAGGGACATTCTTGAATTAAACCAGACCATTAGAGACCAATGTATAAAGACACTAGGAAGAAAGAAGAAATACCCAAAAATGGTTAAAGTGGAAGGGAATCTAGTTGATCTTGTTGTTAGAAAGCTTATTTCACCAAAATATGGGGATCTAGGAGTCCAGTCATTACTATTTTTGTAAATGGTCAGTCAATATATAACATTTTGGTGGATCTTGGTGCTTCCATCAATGTTATAACAACATATATGTTCAATATGTTGTCTTTAACATGATTACAACCAACCAATACCGTTCTTCAATTGGAAGATCAATCTATTACTTGTACCAGATGGAGTGATTGAGGATGTAATGGTCATGGTTGAATCTTGGGAGTATCCCATTGATTTTATGGTCTTACATCCTAAAGCTCGAAGTTGGGATATCCATTCATCTTAGGAAGGCCCTGGTTGGCTACTATTGTTGCATATATTGACTGTAGGTTAGGGAAAATGACCATTTTAAATGGGAAAAAATCAAATAATATTTCATTGTATCCTCTTTCCTAGCCATATGTGGATGTTTGTGAACATGTATGGGTAGATTATTTAGATACTAATCATCTGAGTTCTTCTTATCTGGCCACCATTGCAATGAAAATCACATGGAAGAAATTGTTGAGTCATACACAATGTCTGATGAAGAGGACATTATGGCTACGAAAAATTAGAACTAAGGCTATGGAAATTGAACCGAGGCTACATAACCATCTGTTCTCTGAACACAACAAATAATATTACCTTGGTAAGTGACATTTCTAATGAAAATTGTAAAGAAACCTATGCTTATCATGAGGAATGTGCAATCATTGATTTCTATTTTCCTTTAACCAAGGTTATGTCTCTTGAAAATATGACTATTTTACACATGCTTCAGCCTCATGTTTGTCCCTTGAATTCTTTAATTTCTGATGTAGAGATCACTATTTTGAAAGATACCAAGCAAGTGACTATTGACATAGGAAAATAGCTAACCATTGGTAATAACTTAGAGGCCAACCAAGAGACTAGGGTTGTAGAAATCTTGAGGAAGCATTCCCAAGATTTTTCTTGGGATTATATTGATATGAAAGGGATCCATCCAAGCATCTGCACTCACCATATCTACACCGAGGATGTTAAACCTGTGAGACAACCACAATGAAGAATTAATCCAACACTTAGAGACATAGTAAAAAATGAGATAGAAAAATTGTTGAAGGTAGGATTCATCTATCCTATATCTGATAGTTAGTGGGTATCACCACTAGTTATAGTTCCCAAGAAAAATGGTAAATGGAGAATTTTGTAGACTATAGGGAACTTAATAAAGCCACCAAGAAAGACTACTTTCCCCTACCCTTTATTGATCAAGTTCTGACAATCTTGTAGGTAAGAAATATTTCTCCTTCTTGGATGGGTTTAGTGGGTATAACCAAATTAGTATTGCACCTTCGATCAGATAAAACCACCTTCACTTGTCCCTGGGGTACATTTACATATAGATTCCTACCATTTGGGATTTGTAATGCACCTATTACTTTCTAGAGAGCAATTTTGGCCATTTTTACAAATCTTACAAATGACTATGTTGAAGTTTACATGGATGAATTCACTATCCATGGTTCCACTTTTGATGAATCTCTGAACAATCTTGAAAAATTATTAACTAGATGTGAGTAACACCAAATTTCCTTAAGTCATGAAAAATTTTTTTGATTATGGTTGATCAAGGAATTGTCTTAGGTCATCATATTTCTACCAAAGGAATACAGGTCGACCCCAAAAATATCGAAGTAATTACTCAACTGCCTACACCAAAAAATTAGACTAACATCAAGAGTTTCCTTGACATGCAGGGGTATTATAGGTGGTTCATCAAAGAATTTAGTAAAATTTCTACACCTATGTTTTCTTTGCTAACAAAATATTGTGTTTTTGAATGGTCTCCTCAATGTCAACAAGGCTTTCAAGATTATCAAAGAGAAGCTAACCATCGCTCCAATATTGAGAGGACCCAATCTGGGGGCAAGCCTTTCCATATTCACACTAATGCATCTAATACAACAATGGGAGTTGTTCTTGGACAAAAGGATGAAGAAGATCAGATGTATGCCATTTATTTTATTAGCAAGAATCTGACCCCTATAGAGAGAAACTACACCACTACGGAAAAATAATTTTTAGTTATTGTTTACTCTCTGAATAAATTCAAACATTATATTACTAGGTAAAAATCTTTGTTTATACTAACCATTCGGACCATAAGGTATTTGATGAATAAACCATTAGTGGGGGAAATTATCAGATGGTTACTCTTGTTGCAAGAATTTAACTTAACAATTATTGATAAGCCAGAAAGACTAACGTTGTTGCTGATTTCCTTTCAAGATTGAATGTTTCAGGAGAAGAAGAAGTAGTCCAGATCATTTTCCAGATGAACACTTGTTTGCAATATCGACTCAACCTCCATGGTTTGTTGATCTTGAATTACCTAACTACAGGGAAGTTTCCAACTTACTTTACCAATAAGGAATGAAAGAGATTAGTTAAAAAAACTCAACATATAAATGGTGTAATGGAATTTTATTTAAATGTTGTCTGATATGGTTCTTCGTAGGTGTGTTTGTGAGGATGAAGTATATGACATACTGAGAGCTTTTCATGATGATCCTAGAGGAGGACATTACTCAATGAAGAGGAAAATTCACAAGGTCCTTAGAGCTGGGTATTACTAGCCTTCTCTTCACAAGTTTGTCAAGAAGTACATGTGTGGCAATGTGATGCATGTCAAAGAATGGGAAATCCTACATCGTCCATGGAAATGCCTCTCAATCCTCAACTGGTCTTAGACCATTTGAGAAGTGGGGTATTGATTTTGTTAGACCTTTTGATCCCCCATCCTTTGGGAAAGATTACCTATTGGTGTACTATTATGTCACAAAGTGGGCCATGAGGTTCAAGCATTGGCATCTTCCAATGAAGATGTTGTAGCTGACTTTTTGTACAACAAGGTTATGCTGAGATTTGGTGCCCCTAGAGCTATTGTATCTTGATCAAGGACCTCAATTTGTGTCTAACATGATTGAGGATTTCTAGAGATCTACCAAATCAAGCATCAAAATCATCACCATATCACCCCCAATCCAATGGGTAGGTAGAAGTTACAAACAGAGAGCTGGAGAATATTTTAACCAAAGTTGTCAATGCAGATAAAAAAATGGGTACCAAAACTCCTAGAAGTGGTTTGGGCCTACAATACAACCTGGAAGACCACTACTGGTTTCTCCCCATATGAACTGGTGTATGGGAAGAATCCACTATTACCCATTGAGTTTGAATTGCAGACTTAGAGGACAACAATGGAAGTTGACATCATTTGGATGAAGCACAATGTGAGAGAGTAATGCAACTGAATGAGATGGATGAAATGAGGATGGAGGCACAAAAAAAAACTGAGATTCTTCAACATCAAAGAAAATATTGGCATGATGCTCGTATCAAATATAGGAAGTTCAATGAGGGAGATTGGGTCTTACTTTTTGACTCAAAGTATCAACAGTTCAAAGGCAAGCTAGAGGACAAGATGGTTGGGACCATACCAAATCAAACAAGTGTTTGATAATGGCTCTATGAGATTGTTTCCAATTGATGGAGACAAAAGAAATCTTCTAGTGAATGGACATAGATTAAGGATGTATCAATGTCCTCTGATAAAGAAACCTTCAAAAAAGATATATGTTGCTATGCGAGGAAATGGATTCAGTGGAGGAGCCTGCTCTTCCCATCATGAGTAGTCATTTTTAAATTTGAATAAAGAAAGATGATCATGCTTTCAATCTTCTTTCCCTTAGATTGTAGTTTTTTTTTTGTTTCATGCTTTCAATAAAGGTGGGCATGTCTATTATTAGAATGTACACTACTCACATTTTCTCTATGAGCACAGATGTGGAAATCTACGAGATATCGAAAGTTGAGATGAAAGGGTAAGTGCATTTTACTTCACTATAGATATTAAATTTTGAAGCACTCCCCCATCACATTTACTTAGCATGATTAAATCAATACATAATTTTTAATGCATTTATTGGGAATATCATTCAAAATCTTGTGACGTGGAGTGGGGTGTCATGAATCATAATGAATCATAATTAGCAATGATACCGCATGTGTCAATTTCTAAGAAAAGGATGGGATGTTTTATAAGAAGGATAGGTGGCATTATTATTCAATATGATGGGGTGTGTGTTTACCATGCATTAAAACTTCCCACGCATACTTGGTCCTGTCAACTTTTCACACCACCAATTTTGCACCAACCTAAGGAAATTAAAATATTGTGGTATATTTCAAATTTTCACTCACCAAACACTTCATGCCATTTCTCTGTGAGTTCAAACACAACATCATTCTTCTACACAACTATCTAAATTCATCTATACTATGGGGTAGAAGAAGAAATCTGAACCAGACTCTCCAGACCCACTGCTCCAAAATGTTGTAATTTCCTAGGTATTTTATGATGTTGGCTAGCTAGAATTTATTAGAAATTTGAGGGCTTCATGAAAATTTAGTTGATGAGTTTATAAATTTTGAAGCCACCTACTCATGAATGGGGGAAAAAGAGTAGAAATAAGTAGTCAAGTTATTTCTAACCTATCTAGTTTACTAAACTTTGTCTCAAGGTTATGAAAATTCTCCTCTTAAAGACCTAATTCCCTATTTCATGAGGATGAAAAGCTCTTCCAGAAGTAATCCTCACTTCATATGGTACTCAAAAGGGGATTAAGTGGGAAATTTTTCCTAGTATTTGGAAGGAAGTTGCTAAATGGGTCAACATGTACTTTATCTATGATGGAAAACCATCTGTGCTTGGAGGGGATTCACTTGAAGATTTTAATTCATTTGAAGAAAGGTCACATAAACCCTACACTCAGGGTAAATTTACCTGAATATTTAGCTAATGCAGTCATTAAAGTGGGACAGAAATATAAAAATGGAGGTGGTAGGGCTGCATTGAAACACCCAGGGCTTATTCAATTGATTTGTTCACATCAGGTTTTCTACAGACCCAAGAGAAGGATCAAACAAATAAGTGCAGGGGAGAGTTCCAAACAAAATAAAATCAAGAAGGGACCATCTCCCATTATTCAAACTAAGCTCGATTCAGCTCCACTCCCTTCACAGAGACTATGGAAGAACCTAGTAGTCAGGATAGTCCATCTTCTATGCCAAAAATTCTAAGGGTAAAAGCACTTTACCAGTTCCTTCTTCTATTTCGTTGAGGCCAAGAAGGTCTTGTACTTTACAGAGACCTAAAGTTTCTCAGCCGAAAGTTTTTCATGAAGATTCTACTCCCATTTTGGAGGAGAAGGAAGAGGTCAGGTACCTCGATTGTCCCTGATGAACAATCTAAGGATGATATATTCACAACAACTATCCCTGCAACACAGAGTCCAAATATTTCTGTAGCACCAAAAACTAAGTCAAGAGCTCCAAATGCCTTCAACACCAGATATACAGACCCCTGTGCCAAAATTTGTTGCAATGGAGATTGGCGGCCATGAATCACATGGAGATGATGTACTAAGGTGTTATCTAGATGAAATTTCCTTCCTGAAGGAAAAGTTAAAAGGTATGCAAGAAACCAACTTATCTTTGTAAACTGTATTTACACAGAGAATGTAGAAAAAAGTGAGGGAAATTATTACTTTGAAGGTAGAGGTTAGCAGTCTCAAGAGACAAAGAGATATAGGCCTTAAAGTATGGGATGATTTAAATATGTTATCTCTTCAGAATAAAGCATTAAAAAAGGAAAATAAAAGTTAAAAGAGGATATTGAGGCCAATGAAAATGAGAAGAAGAAGTTAGAATCTATTTTATACTCTATTTGTCCATTGTCTTGTAAGCTTCTATCCTATAGGAAACCTTCTTCTGTCTATAACATGTTTTTCCAAGAGAATTCTATGCTTGGTAAATTAATGAGAATGTGCAGTCAAGAACCTCATGAAGCTCCTAATGGAAAACCTTTTTGTCAATTTATCAAAATAGTACCCCTGAGATACAAAATCAACTGTGTGAATTTTACCTCCACAACATGTTGGTCACCAATGTTTCTTAATTTCTTTATTAATCTATTTGTGGGATATTTTCAATTGAAGGCCTTTCAGTCCTTTCTTAGGAACCAAATTACATGGGGTGAACAAAAAGACATTTTCACTCAAACAAATCACACCATAGGTTTCTACATTAGGCCTACCCATCACAATGATGTGGCCATGAAGAAAAATTTCCAATCTCTTTATTATTAGGTTATGGTGTTAGGGAAAATACTTCAAATATTCTACTGAAATGTGTGCAAGATTTTGAGGCCTATAGTCAACAAAATTTTGGTGAAGCAAGACAAGCTTGTGATAGAAGATGGGATACCTTAAACTTTCCATTAAAAATGAGGGAAGTTATCTCCCCTAATCTCAGTTGGTGTATGTGGAGGGGTGATGCATTGGTTACAATAATTTGGCAGTTGTCTGAGAAAATGACAAGGAATACAATGATGAGTGGGTAGGAACACAGTGAGGCCACCTCTTCTCCTAAATCTGATTACTACCTAGAAGAATAATGCTTCCCAATCACATGATAGTTTCACATCTTGGGTGGAAGTTATTTCAAACAATCAGGATGCAAAGGAACTAGGAAACAATATGTAGATCAATTTGAGGAATATGATATGGCACAATAACTTGGCCTTAGGGCAAGGAAAAGATGAGTTGCATAGGGACATGCAATAGGTAAAGTGCAAGGGAGATGATGAGTGCATTATTTGACTTGTTTATATCATCTATGTGATTATTGATTTGTCATTAAACATGATTAATTAGTGCATGGGGATGCTTTATATAGTTATATCCTAGTAAGTTCAATGCATTTCTCTTGTTTTGTTTCATGCAACTTGTTAACCATAGAACCTCCCACTAATCACCTCTGTGAGTGAAATGTGGTGACATGTGTAGGATAATAGTGGACATTTACTACCAATGTTGGGAATTGTAATCAAGGAGTTCCGAGTCTAGAGCCATCATGTAGTCATGGAAGAATTTTTCCATTGACAACCTATAAACATGGATCTTGTTTTTAGTAGTTCCATAGGATTTAATGAACTTTAATAGGGTTGTTAGTGGAAGAACTCAGTGCCTACAATTTTGGCATGATGTGTAACTAACTATGTCTATATAGAAATCTCCTTGAAGAACAATTTAGTAGTTAGTTGATGTTGGTAATCTGCAATACAGTTTATAATAGTTAGTATCTATTTTCCAGTTATGTACTAAGTATGTTATGGAACTTTTCTGAATCAATATATTAGATGTTGTTTTGAATATCCTTGTGGTGTTGAGATTACCTCTTCCCAAGGAAGAGAAAGGGCCCACTCGACCAAGGTGACTGGAGGCTTTTATGTTTATGCATGCTCGTGGTTTCTGATAAGTTATAGTTTGAATGCAATTACTTATTTCCTTTACTATAATTTATATTTAGTGTGTTATTTCCTTTCATGAAATTTCAATTCTAAGTGTGTCATTTCAATTATGTAATTTCAATTCAAAGAGTGTGTGTTATTTGAATTATGTTATATTGATTTGGTGTGTGCATTTCAATTCCAAAGAAAGTATTTCCATTAAATACATTTCATTACAGTAATGTTGTTTCAGTAGTTTAGCATTACATTTCCATAGATTAACATAGATAGAGGGAAACATAACCAAAACCCCCCAAAAGGAACCACCAAAAATTGAGTTACATAAAGCTTCATTGCATACAACTTTGGACACACATCCCTGGTTTTATAATGACACTAGTAGAATAATATGTTAGTTAAATGATTAGAGAATACAACGACCCATCGTAACATGTTTTTTTGGAGGCTTAGAGCGCACGAGGGCTATTTTGGACAAGTAGAAGATCAAGCACCATGCATATTTTTTAGCTATTAATAGGATTAGACTACTATTTGTTGTATTATTAGATAATATATTAACAACACGTTTGCATGGTTTTGCAATGATATTGTAAAGGCGCAATTCTATTCTTTGCATGTAGCCTATTTTTGAAAGGTGCATGGGCGGTGAAGGGAAATTCTCCACCCCTATAAATATGTATTGATTTTCATGGTTTAGATAGTACTACTTTTATACTAGAGTTATATTTCTATTTATGGGCAGGCATGACTACGGTGACTATATTATGCATGTATGAAGCTTATGTGTTTTACAAAAATTAATATAATGAATATTTATGGCTGGATATTGGTGTTTGACATAACTGAGCATGAAACTTTCATGGTAAAATTGATTATGGTTCTTATTTGATTATTCTTGCATATGGTAAAGAACTAGATCTATTTTATGCATTGTAATATACTTAATTATTTGTTATGGATCTGGAATATTTGTATGATCATGCTAACTTCTTGATAAAGAAGAGGGACATGGTACCCTTGCACACTTCAGGTGAGCACTTAGTTCAGGTTGAGTGATGTGACGTAACACCTTGGGATGTTGGTGCTAAAGTCTAGGCTACATTTTGGTTTTGTTGCTAGGAACTCTTTTTCAATTGTTTGGTAGGATGTTGCATGATGAAGACGTACTCGATTGAATATGGATAGTATTGAAGAGTGGTTAGACAATTTGGAGGAAGAGTATGTTCACATATTTAGCACTAGACCTGAATTTGATGCAAGCATGTGGTTTGAATAAAATTTGTATCATAAGCTCTATGAGATGTTCTTCGCTCTCTTTCCTATAGAGTTGCATGAGTGGTTGGTTGCTTACACATCCAAGAGAAATTAGAGGTTTCACACACTTTTTAGACATAGGAATAATTTCAGACTTTATATGATGTAGATATGACTTGGACACACATTGTAGACCATTGGTGGAGTCATCTTTTAAATAGCTATATTTTTGAGTATGTAGTTTCTACTTACTCTTGTCCGTAGGTCACGAGTTTTATCTCCTACGTGAACCTAGAGGATATTATTTGCATGGTATTCCTTTAGCGGTGAATATATTAATGGTGTACCTAGATTTGGAAGAGCATCATATGGCTAGCTAAACCCCACCATGCATAGGAACAGAACAGGTGTGCTAAAAGATGGTGGACCTTGTGACAAAAAGATAGAGGGAAGAAAAGTGGCTTAAGTTTAATGAAGCACGTGAGATGGATTTGGAGAAGTAGTGAGGAATTGTAGAAAGAATGGTGTTGTAGAGAGAGATGGCTCATGAAGGATTTAGAACTCATGTAGAAGATGTGGAGCCAAAGCATCCAAACTCCCCATTCAGAAAGCATGGTAGAGAACCCTCTTTGGTTTCAAATGAAGGTGCATATGAAGAAAGATTGAGAACCATAGGTGTGCATTTGATCCTACTTGGTGACCTAGCTCTTGCACTTAGTTTTCCAGCTTTCTACAAAAACTATCATAAAAAAACTAGTGTGGTAAGTACAAGAGTGATAGATAGATTTATTTTGCAATCAAGTTCAAGAGTTAATCGTAGCTTATTCATCTATGGTGGCACAATCATTGTCTATGTTATTTTGAGGTCCAAGAAGAGGTATTTTTATAGCATTTCATAACACAAAACGTGGGCATGTAAAATTTTGGAGTCATGTTTGGAAGTAGAAAAACTTCACAAAATATAGGAGTTTAGTTTAGCACAACCATTGGAATAGGAGGATCGGGGTCTAGTGGATTTGGTGATCCTGGGGTGGAGGAAACACAAGTTTTGGATCTAGTGGGCACATTCCATACCATCCCTAGAAAATATTTATGGAGATGTCTCTTCACCTATCGTAATACGAGAGGAATAGAAGATGTAGCTGATAATGTACATATGTGTGAGATACTATGGTGTGTGGATGGGATTACAGCTCTAGAGCATAAGGAAAGTTAATTTTCAACTAATTTGTAAGGGTGCACAAACCAGACTTGTGTGGACTATACTGAGTTGCGTGATTCTTTCTTGAAAGAGTTCCATATACCCAAGTTTGAGTAGAAGATCATCAACACATCAAGGATATCAAGCAGGGCATGAATGAGTGTTTGAGAGTATGATGCACGTTTCAAAACCATTTTATCGAAGTTAGCTTATGACATAAATCTAAGTCAACACACTCAATAGTTCGTTGGAGGGATGATCATGCCTTAAAAGGGTTCTCTCACATAAGACTTATACATATCCACATGAGGCACTTAAAGTAGATGTACATGCTTTGAGGTAGTTGGGAGTGTAGACATAGGAGTGAGCCCATTCTTGGAAGCTCATATTGTAGTGATGGTGAAATAGTTAGAGAAATTATCAACTAATTCAACACATGAGACACACAATGGCAATTTGTTGTAAAAATTATGAAGTAGAAGGACATACTAAGGATAGTTTTCCCCATAAATTGGTGCATGTCATATTGCTGGACTGTGAGATTTGTCACTTGGATCATGATTCAAGTAGGTTCCCATTATTGCAATGCATGATAAGAAAGAACATTTCTTGTTACTGCAAGATTTGTAGGTCTACCACTCATGATACAATAAATTACAGGTTGATTGATCAAATTTATGATGCCATTGATACTGGTGTGTGACAAACCAATGCAACAAATAATTCTAAGGAACAAGGTGAGCATCATGAAAATAGTCACAATGAAGGGCACTCTGATGGTGGCTAAGGAAAATGTTGAGGATACCATGGAGGATTTAGAGGCCAAGGTCGCAGTGGTGGAAGAAGGGAATTTTTGTGAGGAATATGTTATACATGCGGATCTCCTAATTATTACAAGTGTGAATTCCCTCATAACATTATTTTTTCCTTTTACAAAAATAACCACAACTATAAAGAATTCTTGGATTTGTATGAACACTTGAGTAATAAGCTCAAGCAAGACAAGGGAGAGAGAATGGATAGAGTAAAATGCACTATGGAAGATCAATGAATGCCAAAGTTAGTGCCTCGACCCGAGTTGGTACTGTGAAGGTCACTACACATGCTGAGGTTGCACACGCTAGGGAAGTTCCAAAGCATAAGCTTGTCATTACTAAGGAGGAGGTAGTACATGAAAAGTATTTAGACCATATGCATCAGAAGGAAGTGTATCAAGAAACCATGGAGGTTATTAGGAATTTATAGGGTGAGATACAATGTTTGAAGGAACAATCACGGAAGCTAGAACAAAAGAAAGAAGTTGGCCTTCTTCAAAAGGATGTTAATGATTTAAAGGAGGTTTGTAAGATGGTGCAATAATTGAACATCATTCCTTTGTTGAGGGAATGGTTAAGGGGGAAGATGCCACATGTTGGAGTTTAGCACAAAAGACAAATTTTGCATGCTAACTTGCTTCCTCATAGTCTGAATTATGACAAGGAGATCACTCTTAATGTTTTTGTTGATGGGTGGATTTTGAGTAACATCTCGATTGATACAGTATAGAAGTGAATGCACTCAATTTCGACGCATGGATTTAGATGGGGAGACCACCATCGTAGCCATATTCAAATGTGTTTTTATGGTAAATAGGACTAAGGCCACGCCCATTGGAGTTTTGAAACATGATACTATTACTATATAAGGGGCCACATTTATTGGATACTTTGAGGTCTTTGCACTTGCAAAATTAGAAATTTTTCTAGCATTACTTGGGTGCCCTTAGTGTTATGCAAAAAACACTGATCTACACTTCAAAAAAGGATATATAAGTTTTGAGAAAAAGAAAGAGTGCATGATCATTGCTTTGATAGATGGGAAAGGTGTACCTTATGTAGAGCCCTTAAGTGAAGAGGATTTAAACAAAATTTATGTCGCACTATTAGAGATCTGGAAGTCCTTGAGAAGTCAAAGGAAGGAGTTCTCCAATGGGATGATGCATAATCCATGAGTGATACTACAAGTGTTGCATGTGATAACTGGGCACATGGAACTTATGAAATTCTTTGGTGTGAAGTTTGGAGTGTAGTTATGCGTGTAAGTAGGCCACATTGTATTAGCATTTGGGTAGTAACCAGGTACCAAGGTACACTGGTGAGTGAAATCCTGAAGTGTTCCTGTGGGATATGAAAGTTTAATGGATAGATCAAGTATAAAGAAGGAATATGCTAGTTTATACTCTACGGGACAACAACATGTTGGTGGATGGTTCATAGGGATAATCTCTTAGAGTGGCAAGAAGTGAGAATCACCTTCTCTGCTAGATTTCTCCGGAGCAATGCGCCTACTTAGATATGTGAATTCCATCGTAAAGACCCTGTTCAACACCATGTTCAACAAAGGTGTGAGAGGATATGGAAAGAGGGGTGGAATCTTTACCACCTTCACTATGTGTGCACAATCTCTATTAACCCTTGAAAATCTACAACCGCATTGTATGTCTATGTAGAGTTGAATAGAGAGACAAGGAATAGGCAAGAACCGAGTGCGAGTATGATTCGGACTTTTGAATATTTTTCCACTAAACCTCCGGTGAATAAAGCGTTACAGTTATGAAGTGCTTGACTATGGGAGATAGTGAAAAGGCCGAGGAACTTATTCAAGAGCTACTCGGTGAGTTAGACGTGGAGTCGACTTTAAAGAAGAATAGACAAATGCGTGCTTTCCTAGAAAATGAGAAAGGTACAATGATCTTATATGATTGATGATGAAGAAGTAGAGAATCTAGATGCTAATCATATAGAGGGTACACATGAGGTCTTAGATAGTGCAAATGAGAAGGCATGCTCCTATCATGATCTAATGAAAATGAAGAAGGTAAACATTGGAACATATGTTGAACCTAAGGAGGCCATCATTAGAGATTATTGGTTTGACTCTGAGGTTGCTAAGATAATTGAGTTGATGCATGACTTCTAGGACTTGTTTCCTAGAGGCTATCATGAATTGAAAGGGGTGCATGAATCTTTGGGAGAGATGAGAATCAATTTAAAGGAAGGTGTGCACCTAGTTAGGAAGAGGCCCTATAGGATGTATCCTAATCTTGCATCAAGGTAAAGGAAGAAATTGATAAGATGTTGGATTCTAGAATCATTGAGCCCATTGAGGAGTTAGAGTGGGTTGGCCCTATGATGATCAATATCAAGAAATATGGTAGAATAAGAATTTGTGTGGATTATAGGGATTTGAATGTTGCATGTGTAATAGATCCCTTTCTCACACCTTTTAAAGAGGAGATTCTTGAAGGAGTTGCAAGGTGCGAGATTTACTCCTTCACTGATGAATTTTCTGGATATCATCAAGTAAGAATAGAGGATCAAGAACAGACAAATTTCACCATAGAGTGGGAAAGTTTTCAATACACAATTATTCCCTTTGGATTAAAGAATGTGCGTGTAGTATTTTTTGTGCATTGTTGTGTAAGCATTCCACGACTTTATTCATACATTTTTGTAGGTTTACTTGGATGATTAGACAATGTATGGGCCAAAGAAAATACCATTGTGATAATTTAAATCGAGGTTTGAGAGGTGCCAATAGTTGAACATCTCTTTAAATATTAAGAAGTTCATTTTTTCTACACCATTTGTAACATCCTCTTTTCTTCACTTCATATCTAGATTTTTTTCATTTACTTTATGTAGCTGATTTAAATACCCATATATTTAAATCCAGCATAAACCTTAATGTAATCCATTTCGATAACTCTCGTGAATCGTTTGCACTACATAAGAGAGAGTACTAAACCTATTCATCCTTAATCAACATTCGCACAATCCCATACATCAAATGTATCCTTTGGTTCTCCTTTATCAGGATATGATATATAAGTGAAGACTCCTAAGTGTCTACCTGGTTCCACCTATGAATTCCACAGGCATCTCATAGCTTAGATCATAGTGAAATCTTGAAATTTTAATCAGCAACTTACACTACTTTGTGCAAATTTTTAGAGTCATGTATGTCATGCTCAATTCCATGACAACACACTCGTCATTTGGAATTTTTCATCTCACCTTAATCACTTATTCAATTATATGGATTCACAAATGTAGATGTTGTAAACAACTACAAGTCTTGTATAAGATACAAATCTGGTTTAATCTGCAAGAAGACGTACCTCTATGTCATCCTATGATGCCTATGGGAAAGTAAGTGTCTTTGTAACAATTCACCTTGTTACTAGACCACTTCCCTCCTTGTAGCCATCATAAGTTGATATCGGGGTGCGTGTCTAGGAGGTTTAATCTATGCTTGTAACTATAACAATTTTTGTACTTAAGTAACACCATGCCACAATCCATTCTCTTGATGAGGCAACTTAGTACAACTACTAAGCAACAATATCCTAATGGTGACAACCGTCATCATAGGGATACGACTATGTAGCAGATGTAGTGAGTTAACCCGCCAAGAATCTTGTATTGGAACATGGAATCTTATTGTTTTCTAGATTATTATTAAATCATGACTAAAAGGTCTAGGCCTCACGACACCTTCTCACTGAATGATTTGTACCTAAGGTCCTGTCTTAAGTTGATCCAAGGACATATAGTTAATTTTCTAATATCGATTTATTACCTTAATAAATCTTATGTCAATAATATAATTAAGTGGAGATCGAACGATCTTATATTTAAGTTCAGAATTACAAATTTAAAACTATCTTAAGCTTATCCAGTTAAGCCTATGCTTCTTATTATTACAGCTATGTACCATGCCACTGGTTTAGTTACATCTCTACATGGCAGCATTAATATTGTGCCTCAATATTTCATATTAATAGAGAGTGTGTAATTCACATTGATATAAATGTGGGTATGAATCATACCTTTATCAAGTTTCATAAACTATTAATGTCAGTCAACATCTCATCTTAAGCACACAATCCTTCTTTATTTTAAGCTTAACTGAAAATGTTCAAATGCACATGCTTATATTAGATCATTCATTGATATCTACCATAAGCATTTATTTTGTAAATATTTCATTAAGTTTCATCACTTAATTACTTATTCAATCTTAAAGGTGTGCTTCCTTTCTTTCCTTTTAAGGACATAAAATTTTATTCATAATTTCACAAGGATTCATTATGGTATAGCCCTTGTAAGAGAATCATTATCATTTCATGTGTACATAGTTTCACATTTCAACAACTTCTATAAAGGACTACTAGCATATCAATTTAAGATCTTTGATAACCTGTATGTTTTCACCTTTCATATCTTCATTACAATTCATAAGTTACTTAGATATCAGCTGATATTAACTTATTCATAAAGGATTTATATAGCGTTACATTAGCTAACTCTTGAATTCGTTATTCTTTCCACCCATTCAGACATAATTTCATTATATAATAGATTCCAATCATATAAGTCATTTAGCACTTAATAAGTCTTATGCTTATGTATGATACAAGAATAGTTTACCCACTAAACTACCCTTCATTATCGCTTGTTGAATCACTAATTTTTTTAAAACAATCATTTCTAGACAAGATAATGAACAAGAGTCAACTTTATTACTTTCTAGAAAGGTATCAGCTCATGTTTATTAGATTTATCTAAGTATTTTCGTACAAAACATTTACGTTAAATGGTGAAGGGCCTTTCTCATTTCCAAACATAAGATATTCAAATAGGAACTTCATAATCAGATATCTCATTTAACTTCCTTCATCACAAGAGTAAATGAAACTTTATACGTCTTCCTTCTTCACTAAGTCCATCTGAAAAATTGTTAGCATGAGTCAGTTCACATGAACTGAGCATGATAAACACTAACTATTTAGAACAATATGCTTTACTTAATAATTTCATAAAAGGAACATAACTCTTCAATGAAATTATTCTAAGGTCCAAGGAGGAACATAACTCTTTTTATCATGCCACAAGAACTTAATAAATGAAACCATCAAAGGAGGACAAGTTAACATATACCATCCTTTCAAGTGAAATCAAATAATAATTTAAATCCCTCAAAGGTGATCCTAACAATGAATTTGATTACAATCAATCATAAAATTAAAAGAGAAAGAATAATATGATTGCAGTCATATAATCCCATACTTATATGACTGTAATCATACATCTTATTTAATTTTATCTTATAACTCAATCAAATTATTGTTAGATCATTATCAAACAATAACAATGAAGTTAGTAACTTAATGATAGTAATAAGTACAAGTTTTATAAGATTACAGTCATATAAGCATATACTTATATGACTGAAATCTTAAATCTCTTTCATTAAGTTTATACAACTTTTCTTTCAACCCTTTTCTATGCTACTCAATCTATAACAAGTCACTCATACAACATTATAATACAATATATCAGACAAGTAATTCCACCTACTTTCTCTACACACAAATTTCCTAATACCTAAGCTCTTGTAGAGTAGAATAACCACCGAGTAAGGGTCAGTTTAATTAAATTATAAGTGTAATGAGTTGGAAGATTGTATTAACAATTAGAAACTAGGTACATATAGATGAAATGAGACTACATTTCATACCATATCTTCCATCCAAGAGTTTATCATAAATGAACATTCATTTTTACACTCAACTTATTAAGTCATTGCTTGAACACAACAAAACTTTTAAATCACTCTCACACTAACAATAATCACATTAATTACTCCATCCCTTGCTAATATATTCACTCGACTAAAAAGAGATTAATGTCAAAGGCATCACACTCCTAAGAAGGAACTAGAGAAACACAGTGGTTGCAGACCATTCTACCAGTTGACTAAAAAATCATAGATCAAGACATTTCATTATATTATTAAAATAATCCCATAGGAATGGATTAACAAAACTAGTTCCCACTAAATAGCCAAATTAAGTATCCTTACAGAATTAACACTGTATGCTATAGTCATTAATAACTGCCTACAAAATCTCTCATCTGAGAATGCGTTTACCAAATAAAAGACCATTAGCTCTTCAATCAAGATCTGCTTATGGACTTGATTAGTTCATCACATTTATTTCCAGAGTAAGGATATATCCTACGTAGATATAAGTCTTACCAATCCGAACGTTAGACAAAAAAAAATCAAACACTTTAGTATTAGCACTTTGGGTGGGTTAAGTCAAACAATTTCAAATTTTAATAACCCTACCCTGCAATCATCTAAGAAATGATTTTTAAACCAATATGGGTTTAATAAAAACTTAATGATGGTGAAAGAAAATAAAAATGATCAAAGAGTGAGCTTTAGCTCCAAAATAGTTTTGAGAACATGAAAAATCCCAACTCCCTATTCTAGAATCCCAAAATGGGTGTGTTAGCTCAAATAAATCCATTCAAAACTTAAATGGAATCGACAACTAGAGAATCATCAACCAATCATCCAACTAAATAACAACTCAATACCTGAGTATTACAAACCTAGGCTCAAGAATATATAGTCATATTTTAAACTATGGAAAACCTTTAAAAGGTCGAGCAATCATAAGGAAAACATAATACCCTTTATAGTAATAGACCGGGAGGCAAACATAACAGAAACCCAAATGATTCATATCCAATCAACAATTATTTAAGGACAAAAATCCAAGTTATTTATAGACAGAGAAAGGTTAACCATATATAAGGTTATTCACCTACCATTAATCCTGCAAATGATTACTTAGAAAGAGAATCTAACCGGGACTTAAATATTTAATCACCCAACTCCAAGTATAATTATTTATCCCTATTTAACAAACCAAACTTGCATTATTTGCAGAGAAGGAATATCCTCACCCAAGGTCCTCTATTTAGGAGAAAAAACACACAAATCCAACGTGTTTAAGATAATAATGTTTTCAAAAAACAACATTACCCTATCATGTTTGAAGCCACAAACTTACATTCAAGAATGAGAAACTGCTGATACATTATAGAACCATCTATAGAGAAATACTCAATATATAAACCAGATAGTCAAACAATGATTCAAAACAAAACTGGGAACCGAGAATAAACTTCATTGCAGAGTAAGTTCTTTATTTGAAATAAGTAAATAGAGCAAGATATTCTAAAGAGTTAGGGGCTATCATGCCTGAGAGTGAAATGAATTCAATTTCTTCTTCCCCAGCTACTAAGGTTCACTTTGCAATTCCATGCTTGAAAAGTCTGTCTCACCCTTAAGAAAAACCTCCAGAAATTATAACTTTGTTGAGTGGAATAATTATTTATGCAACAACCGAATTTCACATCGCACCATTCATAGAGTTGCATACATAGTTTCCTCATGGGTAGATTCGATGAAGGATATATTTTAGAATGAAAAATCAAACAAAATGTCTTCATACAAACCATCCAGTAACTTCTCCATGAAGCTTCAGGACTCCCCAAAATTAGGTAAGGTCATTAAAGCCTATTAATGTTCCTTAATGGTTTTAGGAGTCTAGTCACCACCGCCTCCTCAAATCCCACCATAATTAGTGGTTGAATAATTTAACAATGCAATTTAACAAGAACATGTCCTTAAATTAGCTCTGCAACTATGGTTAACATTGCATTCCATTTTCCTCATTAACCAGGCTTAGTTGGAGTTCCATATAGTTTTCAAAAATAGTCTCGAAGCCATAGAATTTGCATGTCCGCAATTTGTAATTGACCATTCCTATTGCGTGCATGAGATTGACCTTTGCAATACTATTTTCAAAATTCAATAATAAAATAATCATTATGTGTTTGGATTAATAGCCATAGTCCATACGAGTATAACCATCATAGAATTTGGTTAAGTTAATGATTATGTAGTTGGTCAAAGACCATGATTAAAGTCATAATGGATCCACATTCATCTTCCCATATTTGGTTGATAAATGACCTAAAAATAAAACATATCAAGGCTTGAGTATCCCATAAGGTTGAAAGCAATAATAGAGATGAGAAATCAACAATACTAACCACTTACAAGTACTCAATTATGCCCAAAATCCATTACACATCACAACATAATGAATCAATGTCACCCTTAGCAACTTGGCTTTACATTAGGGTAGGTCTAGGATCTTAGTTAGGTCTTAGATCTTTTAATATAAGATGCCAACCTTATCTTAGGTTACATTACTTGAATGCAGATAGAACATAACTAGGTCCATCAACATAACTTCACCTTCAAATAGGATTTATCATGCCTTACTTCTTAATCGTATAGCCAAAACATCATCCTTTGAAATTATTGAATCAAAGTAAGATTAAACAGTAGTATGGCTATATTCGTAAGATATTATGAAACATTTTCTACAACCTTATATTAATTTAAGCCTAAACATGATGGCATATAAGATGCATAATGTAGCCAATTTTTGACTTATTAAAAAAATTCTTAACAATATATCGATCATAGATATGCCTTGGATCACTTGTAAATGATCCAAGATAATTTTTACACCCAAAAATAACAAGGGAATCCCATGCACACCAGCCTTTCAGCCAATGGGTGCTGTGCACTCACCTGAGGCATGTGCGGGTGCCGATTCCCTCTTTTATGTGAGTTAAGTGGGAAATCATCATCTATGTTAGGAACTTAATGAATAAAGGTGGAAATGAGACATACAATCATCATAGGGCTCAGAAAAACCTCTAGACAAATGTATTCATTCAAAATAGAGGGTACTTATAGATAACAGATAGAACTACAACAGAAAGGAAAATACATAAGGATTTACATCCATTCCATAACATCTATGAATAGAAATGAAAATATATAGATATGAACCGGATCAATTACATTCATAATCATTAATGTTTGTAACCTTATTACATTCAATCGATCCATTAGACAACCATAACTTGATCGCATCAAGTCATACATCACAAAGCAGGATCATGTCCTTCATCCATACAAAGAAAAATTTATATCCCAACGCCTTAATACATTACTCACTTATATAGCCTTTACCCAATCCCACAAAGGCCTCGCAGAAGATTTCTCTGAGCTCCGCTCTCTATATTCTCCTCTATGTATATCCGATCTACTCTTGCTCTCTTCTACGTGCACTTGTATTTATAGGCATCCCGAGTTCCAACTCATCCTTTTGTGCCAAGTTTCTAAATGTGGTCCTCCATGGGAGCATGCTCCTTCGATCCAAGCTCTCCACTCCTTGTAATGATGGTCTTCTGGAATCCTCTATCGCTAAGCATATTCCTTTTGTGGGCATCACATTGCCAGGTTGGCACCTTATCCACTCCTCATTTGTCTTTGTCAGTCATACTTTTCTCGTGTCCTTCCCGATATGCCAAATATGGCTAAGTCTTGAGACCTTGTCTTCGGCACACAACACGGCATTTCTAAAACCCTCTTAGAACCTTGCCTTGTGCGCCAATCTTCAACCTAAGCCTTGCATGGAACCATGCACCTTTGTGTACTTAGCCAATATTTTAGGGGCCCAACATCACCCCACACTATGCCTATTCTCCACCCTCAGAAACATCTTTTCAAGAGTAAATATTTACAATATGTTCTAGAAGAATGAAATAATTTGGGAAGAGTAAGAATAAGGGGATGAAGGAATGGGAAAGAATAAAAGAATGGAAGGGTAATTATTTCTGCAAAAGGAGTGGGAAGTCCCTTTTAGGTTGGCCTCCAGCTTGTTCCAGGCATCTACTTCATTCTGCGCTCTCTGGCAGAGGTCACCGACTAAGGTTCTCACTTCCTTAAAGCTTAACCCATCTCCCTGGGTATTCATAGTCTCAACTACCCCTTCTAATTGTTTTCCCATGTCCTCAAGTGCATCCATTCTTCTTGTGATTTGTGGGTACAGTTCCTTCAATCGGTTTTTGATTGAACCCCTTAAGGTTTCAATGGCCTCATATTTATTTTTGACCTCGGCAAGGATTATATCCCTTTCTACCCTATTTCCCTTATTATTCTCTTGAAAATCCTTCAACTCTGCTTTGTGAGTGGTGACCAATATGCTCACCACTCTATCCTTGTCTCCGTAATTATCATACATGGCTTCAGAAGATTGGGTAACAATCTTTACATCCACAAGTACCTTGCTATACTTAGCAATCATTGCTACCATTTTCAATTTTTCCTCCCTCACCAAGTGTGCTACCACTTCTTCCACAGACTCCACAACCATCAGTTGTCTCTCCATGGTGAGGATGTGCGTCGAAATTCTAATCATTCAAGAGTGGATTCATATGTTTTTGTGGGAAAATTTAGGTCAGGATGCTTCAACATAATGGTGCTTGTGATAGAATCCATCTTTTTGTATACTTCACATAACTTCTCCTTCTCATTCCTTAGTTCACACTTCAGCTATGTGCTAATCAACTCTTTTTGTTTCAAGACCTTAGTCTTCTCAGCCAGCTCCTCTTCCTTCTTTTCTAGATCTCCCTCTAGAAATTTTACTGTCATTTCTTACAAACAAACCTAGCCTCAACCTTGACCATGACCCTTTTCGGTGCATTACATAACCGCTCATGCAAGAGTTACTCAGGCATTCACCAAGGGGTTGTCTCCCTTAGACTCCTAGATACTAGCATGATTACCCCTTGGTGTACTTTGAACTCTAGCTCATCAAATGGGACTCAAACACCTAAGAGAGCATCTTCCTTTTCTTAGGGTATGCGCCCTCCTCATCAAATAACGCCATAGCTAGAAATTTTTCCATGGGTATAGTGCTCTAGAAGCACTTGCATAAAACCTTCCTTGGGTCAACAACATAGCCCATGAACTATCCTTGCTCTGTATCAAGGCTCTTCCTTCCCGAGCACATGGCTTTAGGGAAACTCACTTTGTTAGACTAAGACCTCCTCCCACACTGACTTGTTCTTTCTCAACGCTTTCCTCTCTATCTTCTTTCATCACTATGTCAGGGCTTTGCGCTCCAATTCTTGTTCTACCAAGGCCTCAATTATTTCCATTGCTCCTCTTTACGCCACCTCATTTACTTTCTCCTACATAAGGCTTGGATTTTTCTACTCTTGCGTGCAACCTCCTCACTTCTTCCCATGTGATGGGCACCTTACATTAGTGCAAATTAGCACCCCCCTGGATGTTTATCAGATTTCTAGTTTGATAATGGACATCTAGTGTGATTGCACAACATTGAATCCTTTCCCCAAGTGTGGGACTTGTGAAAATGGGAAAGGAGTCTCCGTGATTAGAGGTTAGTTCCTTAACTCCTCCGATTAGATGTATGCTTGCAAATTACAGAGGTTTACTACTCAAAATCCTACTCTAAATTCCAAGGGGACAGAGATAAATATGCAAGGAAATAAAACTAAGACTAGTAAGGTGATACACCAAAGGAGTGGTGAACATTTACTTCTGCAAATTGACACAGATTAAGGGAAATGCAACAAAACATCATGCACAAACTGATAAAATGTAATGAAAGATCGAAATTAAGCAAACAACACAAGAAGTGGACTGGAACTCATTCACGATCTTGCATTATCATTTCCAATATAAAAATACATGCATTATGATAGCGAGAGAGGGAAAAACATGTTGCAATCCTAAAAGAGGTCTGATATTCCACAAAATCACTTTCTAGGGTGAAAGAGGGAGCCTGTAAAACATAAAAATGTCCAACCCTTACAAATGAGCCAAAATTGGCTTTTAATGGTGAAAAAATGAGCTCAGGGAAGGAGAAACGCGGAAAACATGAAGGGATGCTTCAACCACCAACCAAAATGAATTAAAATAGCATGGTTTCCCTTAAAAATTCATTTCCCAATGTTTTTGACCATCTTGGAGAGAGAATACGAACCATACTTCATCAAAATGGTGGTTGAGATGTCAATTCTTTTGTTTTCCCATGCCGCAGGCGTTTCTTCATTTTCTCTCTCAAACCCCACCAAAACAAAAATTGATCCCTCCATCATGTAGGGAATTTCACCATCTTTCCAATGACTTTGGGAAAATTTCCCCAAAAATTTCCACCCCCGACACTCGATTACATGTGGCTTGTCTTGATTAGATGTGGGCCTTCCCCTTACCTTTTTATGTCTTTTCGGTCTTTGGAAATTTTTCCAAAACTCTCCGAACCCGATGCTCCGAAGACATGTGGTGAGTTCTTATTGGCCCTGGGGCGCACTTCCAATTTTCCTTTGACTCTGACCATTTCCCCAAATGGGACACGTGGTGTCTTGTCATTAGGTCAACCACCGAACAAGATTTTTCTCCTCTGTGGGCCCACCTTAAGGTTTTCACCAGCCACATGGACACGTGGCATGCTCTGATTGGCATAGGCCATCAGGGGTGGGATTTCATCGCTTTATTTTCCATAATTTGGTGAAAGGGAAAATTTCCCTCCACACCTCCACCTCCCACTAGTCTGAGGACATGTGGCACATTGTGATTTTTTGGTAGGCCTTTGGGCCAAAAAATTCCTTTGCGTCAACCTTTGGAAATTTTTCCAACTTCTCCGTGCTGAGCCAACCCCCGACGACCCTAAGGACATGTGGCCTCCTCCTATTGGCTAATGGGCCTTTGGGCCAAAAAATTTCTTTGTGCACCACACCAATACTTGGAAATTTTTCAAATTTTCCTCCATCTCCCGCCATTCCACTAACACGTGGTGCTCTCTGATTAGGCGCGGACCCCCTAGGGAAAATTTCCCTCCAAAACTCCGCCGAGCCATAACTTACAAAATACAAGGAGTTAGAAGGAAAAATTTACCATTTTGGAAATCTGAGAAGATTCTCTATCCAATGTAATTGTTTCAAGAAAACATTGAGTTCTGAAAAGTAGAAAAATTCATCTGAGGCACAAGGAAGGAAGAAATGAAGGGAGTTAGCCAAAAATGAGCAAGGGGCTTATTTTGGATAACAATTTTGGTGACTCAGAGGGGTCATCTGCCTACTGGATGAAGTTACCAGTTTCCTGAAACAATCCATTGGGCATGGAGTCATCAAATTTTTGATTGATACCCCAAATAATTAGATAATTACAAGGAGGAAGAATATGAGAGTGGAAAATCACTTGATCTAGAACATGGCCTACAAAATGCATTCCTGGGACAGCAAGCTTGTGCCAAAGCACTTAGGAAAATGGAAAACTAAGCTACAATAAAAAATGTGCACAAGCACTTGGAGGAAATAAAATCTAAGCTAATATGTACAAGGGGGAGAGCTTCCTTTCTATTAGCAATGCTTTAGATGGATTCCATTAACTAGAATCTGCAGCTTCTTCACCATCCAATGTAGACAATTGGAAAGCATTGATGTTCTTACACTTTTTGACCATGTAGGGACCACTCCAAATGTCATGAAAATTTAAATTCTTTCCGGCTTTGCTTGGTCTACATCCCATTTCAACACTAGATCTCCAACTTGGAAGGTTCTAGCCTTAGCCTTCCTATCAAAGGTCTTCTTGATCTAAGCTCGGTCCTTCTCCATTGCTTGGGCTACATGTTCTCTGACTTCTTGGAGTTCCATCAATTCTACATATCTAACCTCCATGGGTCCAAACTCCAACAATTCCAATTGCTTCATGAGTTCCAATGTTGGCAACTCAAGTGACATAGGAAAAATTCCTCTCTTCCATAAACAAGCTTGAATGGAGAATTACCTGTGGATCTCTTGGGAGTTATCCTATCAACCAATAAGGCTGATTTCAATTTAGTATGCCAAGTCCTCTTATTTTTATCAAGATTTCTCTTGATGATCATTAACAAGTTCTTGTTAGTAGACTTAGCTTGGCCATTATCTTTGTTATCCAAAATTCACCCCTGGGTAATTTTGATAACATGCATCGATTATTCATCTGAGCAAGTAAGATTGATTCGAGGCCCAAAATCATGTTTTTTGGGGTCCCCTCGGCCTTTTTTAACTCCCCCACCCTAGAAGAAATCCCAACAGGTTGAGAAAATGGAAGAAATGCAAAAAATAAGGTTGCAGGACTGTGTTAAGGCATTTCGGTCTGAAGGGTTCGGGTCATACTGAGGTTCGTTGTACCAAGATTGGGGCCGAAAAAATGAAGAAAATTGGCTAAGTCCTAGTCCAGGTGGTCTGCGGGACAGTTGGGACGTTGAGATGCGTGGGACGCGAAAAGCCGAATCGGCCGAAAGGGGAAAAAATTGCCTAAGTCTTTTGTTTCGCGCGGTTTGGGACAACTGGGACAAAGGTATGTGTGGGACATGGATCAGCCAGTTTGGTGCAAGTCGGTCCATTTCAGGTGGTTCGAGATATTTTTCCCGTGTAGTCTCAGGGCGGTTGGGACAAAGGTATGCGAGGTACGCATGGGGCAATGAATCGACCAAGCTTGCACGCAAAGGTCCACGGGCGGTTCAGAGATTTTCGTTTGGGACATCTGAGCCAAAGGTACGCATGGGACACGCAGGACTTGAAAAGGTGAAATGTCTGAAAAGAGACAAGGAGGCCCACAGATGAATCAGAACATGCCACGTGTCAGAAGGTTGAAAAGTTGCTTTAAGTGTTTGCGCAAAGTAAAAATGCGCCCCTCAGGCCCGAACCAATAAAATAGTGCCACGTGTCCAAGTTTAAGGGCCCGAAAGGAATTTTTAGAGGATGAACCCGTGGATGAATCAGAGCTTGACACATGTCATCCAAGTGGCAGAGCGCGGGAAAAAATTCAAATATTTTCCCGCCGATCCATTTTGGCCTGTTTTTGCCCTAAATCTTCATATCGCCATAACTTTCGATCCAGAGCTCGATTTTCGCGTTCTTTATATCAATGGAAAGCTGGTGAAATTCTCTACATGATTATAGGGTCAATCTTGAATTTTGGTTTAGTTTGGAGAGATAAAATCAAGAAACATCTTTGGCACGTGGTAATGGCCAGAACTGACGTTTCAACAACCAGCTTAAATGTAAAATACAGTTCGCCGCTTTTGCTAGGGTTCTCACCTACCGCCATAATGAGATGAATTAAATGCAACCTAGAAGTGGTTGGGGTAGATTTGGATTTCCTCTCTCTTCCCTCTCTCATTCTTCCTATAAATTGTAAAGAGGGGCTTCTTTCTAAATGTTGGACATTCTTGTTTTGCCCCTCCTTTCTTCTCTTTGGCAGGTGAATTTGTGGAGTTCAAACCTCCCATTTAAAACTGTAATGCAACTTTACCTCTTGGAATTTTGTAGTATATTGTATCAATCTTTGGAGCAAGTAATGCATGTCTGTGGATGATCCTCAACCCTCTCTGTGTTCATTTACATCCTCCTGATCTTTCACTACAAATTTTGTTATTTGTGCATGATCTTGCATCACATTTTAATGGTTTGTGTTTATTGGTAAGATAGGTGTTCTTCATTCCTTGGTGCATCACCTTTTTAGTTTAGGTTTATTTTTATGCATCCTCTTACCCTGTCTCCTTGGCAAGTTAGATTAGGTTTTGAGTAAACCCTTTGCATTTTTCGTGTGCATCTGAATAGAGGAATAGGAACCAGCCTTCTCTGGAGATTTCTTTCTCATTTTTGCGAGTCCTACACTTGGAGAAAGGGTTCAATGTTGTGTAATCACACCGGATGCTAGTATGATCAACCTAGAAATCGATCAACATCCCGGTCTTTGTGATTCTCGCACTAACAGCTTTTGGCATGCCTGTGGGACCTTATAGGTCTTCACTTTTATTGCAACAAGATCAATGTGTACTTGTTGTAAGTTTCAACTTTGAAGAATCTTAAAATCACACATCCTGCGACTCCAAAAGAAGCATAATCCGCTTGTTTCAAAGCAATCCAAGCTTGGAAAATTTATGAGAAGAATACAGGACTGTGTCAAGAACTAGGGAGGAAGGATTGTTTATTCATCTCGCACCTATCTCCAGGAAGAGAAAGAAGGGGAAGAATAGCTCAAAGATCTCCATCTCCACCTAATAGAACCTTGTCAACACCTCCACCGATAGGCCTTTCATCTAATCAACAAGGGTTTTCAAGAAAATCAAAATGGCGCAACCACCAAATCCGTGCGTTAATTTTACGGCAGCAGCCCACTTGCTCTCAATGCACAACATCTAATCCCATTGCAGCATTAAAGAACATTCCATACTTCACCGGAGAGAACCAGGACTACTCATGGTGATCATGTTAAAGACATTACCAACCTTTGTGCAATTCATGAAATCAACGAGATGCAAGTTCTTTGTCAAAATTCTTGGCATCCTCATTCAAAGGAAAGCTTTCTAATGGTTTAGAAGCCTTGCCTCGTGTTCTATCCAAAACTAGAACCAGCTATGCATTTCTCTCCATGAGCAAAGCGAGAGAAAGGAGACAACTTGTCACTTTTGGAGCAGCTAACAACTATCAAAAGAGCTCCCGGTGAGCAACCGGATCGATTTTAACTTCGATTTCAAATGACTTGAGAAAGAATTCCATGGCGGTCGGGCCAAGCAACAAGAAGGTGCTTTTCTTTATTATCTCAAAGCTCTAAATTCTGATATTTCTATGTTGATTCAGTCCATGGGAGGCATAACTATCCCTATGGCTTATAGCATTGCCATTAGGGCTGAAAATTGTTTGATCCAAGCTGGAAAACTAGCCCCTAGACCTCCCATGCCATTATTTCCAAGTTTAGAGAGCCCAAGTACTAGTCAAGTGCCTGTCTTAGCTCCTATTCCCACTCCTAGAAATCAGAGTTCAAATGAAGCTTCTACTTCATCTTCTAGTGCCTCAAACAAACTTCAAGAAGTCATGAAGCAATTGCAAAATCTAGGCAATGAGCTAGTTACACTCAAGAGGCAGCAAGCCCAAAGTTTTAGACCTTCTTATCAACCTCGAGCTCAAAGACCACCCAATCTAGCTACAAATCGAGAATCAAGCAAGGCCTCCTACCAATAGACCATTTCAACCCGATAACCCCAACGTTGCATCCACATCCGCATCTTTGAATACGGTGTAAAATAACATGGCCCAAGAATATGATTGGTGTTTCCGTGCGATCGACCACATAACCAATCAATGTGCTTTAACGGTGCATTAAATCGCCTCTTATGGTGGAAACCATTGGTGGGTCGCAAGAGTCTAGCCATGAAGAGGATCAGAAACAAGAAGCACCTCAGCAAGGAACATCTCCGAATGAAACTACTCTTGTCAATTGGTAGGCTAAATATTTATGTGGTATGAATCAAATACCCTCTCAAAGTGTTGCAGCCAACACAAGGTCAAAAAGGAGAAATTTGGGTGAAGGACAGCCATTGGCTCCAAGTAATCCACAACCTTCTACCACTCCACAAGCTTTTGGCAAACAAAATGTAGTTCCAAACATGCAAGGAGCACCCAAACCAGCTCCTAAACCAACTCACATGCCAGGCTCTTTGGCTTGCCCATGTGCAAGGGATGAATATGCAAACCAAGGGAAAAAAGATCCTTCATCACCATTTAGTATCATTGATCAGATGAAGAAGACAAATGTAAATATATCAATGTGGGAATCCCTATCTATCCCAGGCTAGAGAGATTTGCTACAAGCTTCCATGAAAGACTCGCGGACTTCAAATCAACAAGTCCAAATGCAAGAGAAGGTGCTCACAAATGCTGCCCAGCCTGAAGGGAATCGAGAGGACAGCGGTAAAATGTTGAAGCCCCCTCCTTTTTATGTCTCATTAATCATTGGAAACCAATTGGTACAGAATTGCATGATTGATTCCGGGCAAGTAGCTCAAAGTGATGCCCTAAATAGAGCTGATCGCCTAGGACTTCAATATGAAACCATATCCAAAGGGGTAGTGCGGTTGGATGGGACAGCGAAGAATAACAGTTGGGGTGATTAGAAACTTGAGTCTTACCTTACATGCATGTCCAAATGTTGTTGTTTTACAAGATGTATCAGTTATAGAGCTTCCACCACTCTTTGCCCTATATTTGTCAAGAGATTTCACACCAAGATTGGAGGATATTTGTCTACCGATTGGTCACACATGTTGTTCGAATGAGGTATGGAACCAAAGCTACAATCAGGTTTGAACCTATTGCAAACTTCCACATTGAGCCCTACACCCCAAGTCGATCAATGCCAAGCTGTTGCTCGGAATTGATAAAGAAGATCACCCAAGCAATCGATGAAGTGACACACCAAGGTTGGAAGCATCTCGAGATCTAACTCTTGATGAATGGGCAAACAAAGTGCATGATTTTGATCCTTATCAAAGTAGAAGAATCTGAGATAGGAGTCTATTGCATACATGAAAAGATCAGCCCATTCCTAGCATCACCAAGCTGGACCACAAGGATGACTGTAACACCCTGAACTGTTGTTACTTCCTCCTGAGCATACAAGTGTTGATATGTGATTTCTTTTGTAAAAAGGATGTGTTCCTTTGATTGAGAAGTCATGCTTGATATGGACTGTATCTTCTTTGAAATTGCAGATCTTTGACTGAGTCAGAATATGATTGGACTCTTTTATTTCTTTCATTTTACACCTGAGTTTAATCTGATCTTGGAATGAATTGTGGATTTATCCATCTATAAGACCCAGCCTTGGATCAGTGGCATTGATCCAAGTGATGCTTTAAGTTTATTCGGGATGAACTAAAATTATAGACCTTATGCAGGTTGCAAGGTCTGAATGCATTGAATAAGCTATTCCGAGTCTAACTCAGGCTGATCATGTTAAATGAATTGGTTCCCGATATCGTAATATCAGGAAGGTCTTGATCGTGGGCCAGGTAATAAATTCAGATACATTTATTTAACTAGCCTATTGGCAGTGCAGGAGTGAATCCTGTTCGTGAATGTATGTTTGTAGGTTCTTTTTCTGAGCATTTGAAATGTTAGACCTAAACTGGATTTATTAAGGTTAGTAACCTAAAACTAAACTATGATCTATGGGTTAGATTAGTGTTAATCTAACCTAGGCCTAAGCTATAAGCTAAATGTTCTAAGTTAGTAACTTTGTGCTATGGAGGTTAGACTAAGTTGCATCTTAAATCCTAACCTATGTTACTAACCTAACCAATGAATAGGGGAGAAAGGGGACCTATGGAAGGGTGCGAGCCATGGGCGGTAGTTTCTATGGCATTAAATGGATGGATAAGTATGAAGGACAGGTAATTTGGTAGAAGTTTAAACGGCTAGCAAGAGCCGACGTGGCAAGTCGCCAAAGTTAGAAATGGTCTTCGAACTATTTTTATCCATCGCCAACTATGGCGGTCGGTGGCAATGGAGATTGAGTGGGAAATTTGGAGTAAATGCAATTAATGAGCTCGGTCTTCGAGCTCGGGTTTCTCGGGAAGGCATGCAAAATGGAAAACTAGTAGTTTGTTTGGTTTTTCATGCGCTCCATTTTTCCCTCTGTCGATCACTTTGGTTCTTCATACCAGCTCATCGGGAGTTGCATGGCGATATGAGTGTAACTCACTCTTTTCTCTGGCAAGGAAAATTTATAAGTCATGGAAATAACAAATTTTTGTTGGTGAATCTAACTTGGAAAAAGAGGAGAAGGCTCGAGCTCTTTCAGTGGTCTTCTTCGGATTTTTAAGCAAATAACCAGGCATGTTAGGCCCTAACCTTTAAAAATCTTGCTTTCTTTCAAATGATTTCATTAGAACAACTCTGTTCAGATGATTTTGGGTTCAGATGGTTTTTATGGTAGCTTTGTGTGATTTTGTTACTGTATCTTCTTCTTGGTTCGATTTTTCAATTTAACCCTTGACGGGTGTGCATTGTGTTTCGAACTATTGCACTATTTCGTTGTGTTTTGCATTCCAGCTAAAGTTTGTGAAATGCATGCAAGAAAGTATACTAAACCTGCTCTTTGGGAGCCCATGAATTGTTTCCTTGTTGGGTTCAGGTTACAGTTGATACTTGTTGATACTTGTCGGAAAGGATACTGTTGGACTTTTGTTTGAATGTTCAGTATAATTCGACTTCTTTGTAAGTTCTGTCGTGGTTATTATAGGTGGTGGTTACTGAATCTTGTTGGGTTTCACTATGATACTTAAAGTTATTTGTGAACGGATAACTTGTGTGTTTACAGTATTTCAATGCGACCTAGTAGAAGTTGTTTTCCCCCTTGTGTTGTGATTATGGGATTCAACCCGTTGATAGTTTGCAATATATTTATTTATATACAAAATAACTCTGTGGAGTCCATGGAATGGTTCGTATATTATGGACTACTGTAGAAGCCATGTATGTGAATACTGGTAGCTTGATTCTGTCGGAGTCCTGGAGGGGTAACTGGTAATACGACTTCTGTTATCTTGTAATGAATACCTTCGTTTAGCAATGAATTTTTGGTACAGACTCAGTTGGTGTACTTTTTATGTTTCCTATCTGTGTAAGCTTGAGCGAATATTGTTGTAGAGGCTCAGTTGGATTCCTTGTTACGAAATCAGTATTTAGCTTCTGTATAAGCCTGATTTTGAATATTTACCATTGTTGGCACGGTTGGAATCCTTAACTTATATTTATCTTGTATATCGGCTTCTGTAGAAGCTTTATCGTGAATACTGTTGTTCGGATTCAGTTGAAATCCTTGATAGGTAACCAGTGTTTCTGCTTCTATATAAGCCTGATTATGAACACTTATTGTTTTTGGCTCTGTTGAGTTCCTTAAGTATAGATAGATATCATGTATCTTGGCCTCTGTAAAAGTGGGTCGTGATTACCATACTTTTCAACCTCTGAATGAGTTCAGATGTGAATACGATATGTTATGTTTCCTTTCTGAATAATTCCAGTTAAATGAGGCTGTGCATGTTGCGTGGATTTCGTATGAATATCTCTGCATAGTCTTAGGGAAACATCATTTGCTTTAATGTTAATGAGTCTCTTGTTGACTGCGATAAAAGGGAAGTTTGATTTTGACCTTGGATCTAAAACCTTACAGTGTTTAGTAGGGATTAGAATGAGCTGTATGTTGCTGAGAGGGATTGTTGTCGTGTTTGAGCATGATTACGTCTTCTGTTGCATGGATATCTAGTCTTGAGCTTGACTGAACTAAGGAGCTGTCGACTGCACCTCGACAGGCGATGGCATTGAATATCTTCTTGTTTGTCGCTTCGTATGGAAGGTCATGTGGAGTCTGTTTGGTAGATATTCATCACTGTTTTGGCGTGAGAGCTACTGTACTGCTAGTAAGCTACAGGAGTTTGTTATAATTTAAACTTTAACAAAACTGTGGTTCTTCTTGTGGCTCGTCTGACTTATTCGTATGCGTATAAGGTGAATGCTTTGCTTTCGAGGGGACGGTACAGTCATGAGCTTGTTGGAAGGGAAACAGGAATGACTCGTTTTCTTTCTCTTCTGTTATAAAGTATATGTTGTTATATTTTTAACTAACCATTGGAACTGTTTTAACATCTAGATGGAATCATGATTTGTTATGATATTCATTTTACTATGTTGAATGTAATGATCTGTCTGATGTTTGTTGTCCTTGGAATTCGGATGGAAAGTTGTTTGGAATACTTTCGTCCTCCTTGATTTCTAATATTTTGATGAAATATTTGAAAAGTATTTATGACTATTCAGTAACGATAATATGAGTTACGCGTTTATAGTCATGTTTGTATTACAAAAGTATAGTCTGAAATATGTTTACTTGTTTGGTGAAATGATCTCATTTAAACAGGTTGTTTAATGAAAACAGTTGGTGGATTGCAATTGTTTTAAGAGTTAGTGCTTATCATGCTCAGTTCATCGAACTGACCCATGTTGACAATTTTTGCAGATGGTTGCCATAAGTGGTAAAAGCACGCAGATCTGATAGGATGTTCAGATTGTTTAATTTGGTTTTATGATGAATTACAACTTGATTCTCTAAATGTACTATATGAGGAAAGATGTTCTTTTTCTGTTGAAATATTGTATCAAGTATGCTGAATGCATAAAATGTATTTGATTAGTTCTGAAAGGAATGGAAATAGATATTTGATACTTATATGTTTGTATTCGTATCTTGATAGTTTGACCTTCTTCGGTTCAAATGATCTTAAGAGCATTGTTATTATTGTATAATTTGGAGACTTTTGTGATTATCAATGTAAGCTTGCAAGAATATGTGACTGAATACTTATGATTGTTTAGCAGTTCTAGTATGTTCTATCTAAAGCTAAATTGAAATTTAGATCACTGTCTTTCTGGAAGCTAGGGTTAAAATAAACCTAAGCAGGATGCTAAACAAGCTGAATTAAATTATTAATTCCTAGTCTTGATTAAGCCAGGACAACGTTTAATTGGATTCTTAATCACTATATCTCGATACTAATAAGTAAGATATAAATTCAGTTATGAGAACTGAAATAAACCTAAAAAGGGTTCGGTTGGCAATCACATGTGAAGATTATGGGTTATTGTCCAATTTCGTTGATTTAGAATTATGTATATTCTATGAACTCCTTGATGGGACCATAGTCTTAATAACTTCATTGTGTAATGGGTTTTATTAAGAAAGGTCATTCTAAGGTGAGGAACCCGGGGATTGGGAAAGACTACCCTTAAAGGGAGCGTCTTATGGTATAATTTAACTCAACGTATGTAACACTTTTTAATAAGTAGATCTTTTCGAGGCGGATTTAAAGGTTGACGGCACAAGTCAACTACAGGGTTGTACCTTTGAGAAGATTAGGATCTTCTCGAAGATACAACAATGCAGGTGACTTATGACGACACCCTTTGCATTGATCGTTAAGATTTACACCTTAAACTCGAACAAGTTACTCTGGGACTGATTAGGAATGTGGTCACGTTATAAGGCTGCCTAGGAGACTCGGGGTATCTTGACACACTAGTTTAACTAGGGTTGACCTAGTATGTCATCGTATCCCTAGTCCTCGGGAGCATCCATATAACGTTGTCACCTTACTAATCCGTTTCCGAGTGAATAACTTGGGATAGGAGGGACTGACAGAAGTCAGTATAAGACATTCTATATAACATAGGAATGGGGTGAAGGACGTATTCCAAATTGACGAGTATGCCATTAAGGAATACGAGACATAAGCAATATGTTTCAAATATTTGGCCAAAGTATCGCAAGCTATTAATTGCGTTGTCCTAAGTCACCTAGTCTAAGGGATGAGATGCTGATGAATAATGGTAACAATTATTCAGATAGGTTCCTTAGACAGAGCATTCTGAATCCCAGATTAGGGAAGAGAACCGCAAGAGTGATGTGTTAAATAAAAATGCTAACTCTTAATACACATGAATAGATCGGTAGATTACCGAGTCATGGAATGAATAGATCGGAGGTACTCCGAGTCATTACAGCTGCATATGGTTATCTGTTATAAGAATGGTTGCTTGATTTGTGAGTTCTAAATTATGTATTTAGAACTAGGAAGCATTTATTAAAAAAAAAAAAAAAAAAAAACTTGTTCTAATGTATAAAATGAGGATGTTACAATGACAATGAGGTATGGCAGCTGTTTTTGATGGATCAAGGAGTAGACAAGGTCTTTGGAGGGGGAGCCATGTTGGTTTCACCTCAAGGAGTAAAGTACTATTCAACTTTTAGATTTCAGTTTGCATGCTCCAATAACAACTGCTGAATATGAAGCCTTGGTGCAAGGGATGCATTGGGCAATAAAGAAAGGGATAAAGAAATTGCAAGTCTTTGGTGACAGTGAATTGATTGTAAATCAAGTCAAAGGGTGGCATGCTGCCAAGAATGATCTACTCAAGTGCTACAAAAATAGGGTGTGGGACCTCATTGAAGATTTTGAGAAATTTGGCATCAAATCGGTTCCTAGGAAAGAGAACCAAGCTGCTGACAGGCTTGCAGTAGTTGGGGGAGCCTTTGATATTGTGGAAAGTATTCATAAGGACAAGGTACAGCCAAACATCCATGTGATTATGAGGCCTTCAGTTCCGGATAACAATGTAAGTTGGCAAGTGTTTGAGAATGACCAGCAAATCATCCATTTCTTGAAGAAGAAGCTGAGTTCTCAGCTAAAAATTAGGAAAAATTGGAACAGTGTAGTATGGTGACCAAGTGGTACAGTGAGAACTAACAAGCTGCCCAAGGACTTATCACTTTGGAGTCCATTTTCAATCCCAATGATCAGTTTAGGAAGGAGAAAGAAAACATTCGAGTCAAGAGAGAAGATTCAAGTATCCATCTTGGTGGAAGAGAATAAACCATTGCAAATTGGAATGATGACAATTGAACAAAAAAAGTGTATGAGTTCATAAAGCTATGTCAAGAGTTCCCTGATGTGTTTTCTTGAGCTACGAAGACTTGAAAGGTTTCAATCCCAAGTTAGCTCAGCACACCATTGAGTTGGATCCAAATACTAAGCCCATTAGGTAGAAACAAAGGCCAGTCAATCCACACATGGAACCTCTCATGAGGAAGGAATTGAATAAGTTGATAGAGTCAAGAATCATATTCCCAATCAAGCATTCTAGTTGGGTTGCCAACTTAGTTCCAGTCAGAAAGAAGAGTGGAGAGATCAGATTGTGTGTTGACTTCAGAGACTTGAATAGAGCATCTCTCAAAGACCATTACCCACTCCCTTCTATGGAGCAAATTTTGTAAGTGGTGGCTGGCTCCGAGAGGTTTTCACTACTTGATGGCTACTCGGGCTACAATCAGATTATGGTGAAGGAAGAAGATCAGTTCAAGACAGCCTTCACAACCAAATGGGGAACTTATGCATACAGGAAAATGTCATTTGGGCTGTCCAATGTTGGAGCTAACTTCCAAAGAGCAATGGACATGACGTTCAAAGGTTTGATTAACAACGTGGTGCTGATATACCTTGATGATATCACTATTTTTTCAAAGAATGTAGCAGACCACCTCTCTCATTTGAGACAATTCTTCCAAAGGTGTAGGAAATTTGGAGTGTCTTTGAATCCTAAGAAGTGTATCTTCCTAGCACATGAAGGAAAGCTCCTTGGCCATATTGTCTCCAAATAAGGATTAGAAATTGATCCAGAGAGGGTTGAAGCCATAAGAGCACTATCATTGCCAAGCCACAAGAAGGACCTTTAGAGTTTCTTGGGAGGATAAACTTTGTTCGAGAGGTTTGTCTCGATTTTGCAGCCCTTGTCAAACCTATCACCAAAATATTAAAGAAAATAATGGCTTTCAAGTGGACAGCGAAGGCAAGGAGAGTTTTGAAGCAATCAAAGAGGCCATCTCCCAAGCACCAACTCTCATCAACCCGGATTTCTCCAAGGATTTCATCCTCTATGCATTTGGGGGTGATGATACTATCTCTGCAATTTTGGTACAGCAGAATAAAGACAATGATGAGCAGCCAATTGCTTTCTTTAGCCAAAGCCTGGAGGACTATGAGGTGAGGTATTATTTTATTGAGAAGCATGTTCTTGCAGTAATCAGAAGCTTGAAGAAATTCAAGCATTTAGTCTCAAACAACAAGGTCCAGTTGTTGGTTTCTCATGCGGGAGTTAAAGAATTCCTCCTCAACAAGGATTTGAATGAGAAAAGAGCAGGTTGGATCACTCGTGTCATGGAGTATGACATTGAGATCAAGGTCACCAAGCTGGTAAGAGGAAAAGGATTGTGTGAGTAGCTGATTCTGGGCAAGCAAAAGGGAGTATGTAATGAAGAAGAGGCTGTTTTGATAGTTCAAGACAGCCATGTGCAAGGTAGCACTCAAGAAGAGGATAATGTTGTCCCCACTCCTTGTTGGACCCAAGGTATAATGCACTTCCTAAGCATGGGCCTATGCCCTCCAAAGATGAACAAAACCCAAAGAAGACACTTCAGATTGTAGGCTGTCCCATATGCCATAGTAGACAGTGTTTTGTTCAAGAAAGATGTGAATGGAGTGCTGCTGAGATGCATTAACACAAATCAGATTCATAGGGTGTTGGAAGAGTTTCATGGTGGACCAGCTGGTGGTCATTTTACACCAAGAGTGACAGCCCTAAAAATCATGAAGGCTGGTTATTATTGGCCCAAGATTTTCAGTGATTGCTTCACGTGGATCAAAAGGTGCAAGAGTTGTGCATTCTTCACAGGTAAAGAGAGACTTTCTGCCCTCCCATTGCATCCAATTTTAGTTGACCAGCCATTCATGCAATGGGGTTTAGACTTCATTGAGTCATTAATCCCAATTCAATCCAAGGGCATAAGTGGATTTTGATGACCACAGACTACTTCACCAAATGGATGAAGCAAAGAGCACTCAAGGAAGCAAATGAGTCTAGCATCTTAGACTTCTATGAGGGGATAGTAACCATATTTGGCATACCTACTACAATAATCTCGAGATAATGCATTAGCATTCATTAGATCCAAGGTGACTGAGTGGGCTATCAAGAACGGGATCTACCTTAGTACTTCATCAAACTACTACCCTCGGGTAATGGCTAGGCTGAATTTACAAACAAGAACTTGCTTGAGGATCATTAGGAGGACTCTTGATGAGAATCGAGGTCTTGGCATACCAAACTGAAATCAGCCTTATGGGCTGATAGGATAACTCCCAAGAGATCCATAGGTAATTCTCCATTCAGGCTTGTTTATGGAAGAGAGGCAATATTGCCCATGTCACTTGAGTTGCCAACATTGGAACTCATGAAGCAATCAGAGTTGCTAGAGTTTGGGCCCATGGAGGTGAGATATGCGAGTTGATGGAGCTCCAAGAGATCGGAGATCGGGCATCCCAAGCAATAGAAAAGGATCAAGCTTTGATGAAGAAGACCTTTGATGGGAAGGCCAAGAGTAGATCTTTCCAAGTTGGAGATCTAGTATTAAAATGGGATGCGAGATAGAGCAAAACCGGAAGGCATTCAAAATTTGATGCCATTTGGAGTGGCCCCCATACATGGTTATAAAGTGTAAGGACAGCAATGCCTTCTAATTGTCTTCATTGGATGGCGAAGAACTACAGATTCCAGTCAATGGAATCTATCTAAAGCATTGCTACTAAAGGTAAATTCTCCATATTGTAAATATTAGCTTAGGTTTTCATTCCTCCAAGTGCTTGTGCACATTGTTTTGCTTTCCCTAAGTGCTTTGGCAAAGGCTCGCTGTCCCTGGAGATGTTTTGCAGCGTTTGCTTCCATCAAGTGATTTTCCATCTTCCTCCTTGCAACGTTCTAGTCAGTTGGGGTATTAAACAGAGAATCAAGTGACTCTATGCCCAATGGATGCTTCAAGCAACTGGTAACTTCATCTAGCAGGTAGATGACCCCACTGAGTCACCAAATTGTTATCCAAAATTCACCCCCAGGGTAATTTTGATAAGATGCATCAGATTATTCAGTCCCGAGAAAGTAAGATTGATTCGAGGCCCAAAATCATGTTTTTTGGGGTCCCCTCGGCCTTTTTAACTCCCCACCCTAGAAGAAATCCCAACAGTTGAGAAAATGGAAGAAATGCAAAAATAAGGTTGCGGGGATGTGTTAAGGCATTTCGGTCCGAAGGGTTCGGGTCATCACCGAGGTTCGTTGTACCAAGCTTGGGGCCGAAAAATGAAGAAAATTGGCTAAGTCCTAGTCCGGGTGGTCTGTGGGACAGTTGGGACGTTGAGATGCGTGGGGCGCCGGTGAAAAGTCGAATCGGCCGAAAGGGGAAAAAAATTGCCTAAGTCTTTTGTTTCGCGCGGTTTGGGACAGTTTGGGACAAAGGTATGTGTGGGACATGGATCAGCCAGTTTGGTGCAAGTCGGTCCATTTCAGGTGGTTCGGAGATATTTTCCCGGTAGTGCAGGGACAGTTGGGACAAAGGTATGCGAGGTACGCATGGGGCACGAATCGACCGGTTTGCCGCAAAAAGGTCCAATCGGGCGGTTCGAGAGATTTTCGTTTGGGACATCCGAGCCAAAGGTACGCATGGGACACGCAGGACTTGAAAAGGTGAAATGTCTGAAAGAGACAAGGAGGCCCACAGATGAATCGGAACATGCCACGTGTCAGAAGGTTGAAAAGTTGCTAAGTGTTTGGCGCAAAGTAAAAATGCGCCCCTCAGGCCCGAACCAATAAAATAGTGCCACGTGTCCAAGTTTAAAGGCACGGAAGGAATTTTCGGAGGATGAACCCATGAGACAATTAGACCACGACACATGTCATCCAAGTGGCGAGCGTGGGAAAAAATTCAAATATTTTCCTGTCGATCTGTTTTGGCCTGTTTTTGTCCTAAATCTTCAGATTGCCATAACTTTCGATCCAGAGCTTGGATTTTTGCATTCTTTATATCAATGGAAAGCTGGTGAAATTCTCTACATGATTCCAAGGTCAATCTTGCATTTTGGTTTAGTTTGGAGAGATAAAATCAAGAAATGTCTCTCGCGTGGTAATGGCCAGAACTGACGTTTCAACAACCAGCTTAAATGTAAAATACAGTTCGCCGCTTTTGCTAGGGTTCTCACCTACCGCCATAATAAGATGAATTAAATGCAACCTAGAAGTGGTTGGGGTAGATTTGGATTTCCTCTCTCTTCCCTCTCTCATTCTTCCTATAAATTTTAAAGAGGGGCTTCTTTCTAAATGTTGGACATTCTTGTTTTACCCCTTCTTTCTTCTCTTTGGCAGGTGAATTTGTGGAGTTCAAACCTCCCATTTAAAACTGTAATGCAACTTTGCCTCTTGGCATTTTGTAGTGTATTGTATCAATCTTTGGAGCAAGTAATGCATGTCTGTGGATGATCCTCAACCCTCTCTGTGTTCATTTGCATCCTCCTGATCTTTCACTACAAATTTTGTTATCTGTGCATGATCTTGCATCACATTTTAATGGTTTGTGTTTATTGGCAAGATATGTGTTCTTCATTCCTCGGTGCATCACCTTTGTTAGTTTAGGTTTATTTTTATGCATCCTCTTACCCTGTCTCCTTGGCAAGTTAGATTAGGTTTTGAGTAAACCCTCTGCATTTTTCATGTGCATCTGAATAGAGGAATAAGAACCAGCCTTATCTCGAGATTCTTTTCTCATTTTTGCAAGTCCCACACTTGGAGAAAGGATTCAATGTTGTGCAATCACACTGGATGCTAGTATGATCAACCTAGAAATCTGATCAACATCCAGAGGTGTTGTGATTCTGCACTAACAATTACCTTGAGGGTAATAATTTGATGAAGTGCTCGAGTAAATCCCATTTTTAACAACCCATTCGTTACCTTTGATCCTATGAATGCCAAAGCATTATCTCGATATTATGGTGGTAGGTATACCAAATCTGTTACTATCCCCTCATAGAAGTCTAGAATTCTAGATTCATTTGCCTCTTTGAGTGCCACCGCCTTAGTCCATTTTGTGAAATAATGCATGGCTGCTAGAATCCACTTGTGCCCTTGGCTTGAATTTGGGTTAATGACTCCAATGAAGTCCAAACCCCATTGCATGAATGGCTGGTCAACTAAGATTGGGTACAATGGAAGGGCAGCTAATCTCTCCTTTCCTATGAAGAATGCACAACTCTTGCACCTCTTGATCCATGCATAATAATCACTAAATACCTTGGGCCAATAATAGCTAGCCTTCATGATCTTGAGGGCTATCACTCTTGGAGCAAAGTGACCTCCAGCTGTCCCACCATGGAACTCTTCCAATGTTCTATCAATTTGGTTTGTTCCAATGCATCTCAACAGCACTCCATTTACATCTTTTTGAACAAAATACCATCAACAAGTGCATATGGGACAACCTACAATTTGAAGTGTCTTCTCTTGGTTTTGTTCATCTCTAGAGGGCATAGGCCTATTTTTAAGAAGTGCACTATGTCTTGGGTTCAACAAGGAGTGGGCATACTACCATTCTCTTCTTGAACATTTCTTGGTTCTTGGTTGTTTTACAACACCAAAACAACATCTTTCCCATTGATTTTCTCAATACCATTGTTCACATAATCCTTTTCCTCGGACCAGCTTGGTGACTTTGATGTCAATGTCATATTCCATGACACGAGTAATCCACCCTACACGTTTTTCATTTAAATCTTTGTTGAGGAGGAAGTCTTTAACTCCCACATGAGAAACCAATAGTTGAACCTTCTTGTTTGAAACTAGATGCTTAAATTTCTTCAATCTCTTAATCACTGAAAGAACTTGCTTCTCAATTAAATAATACCTCACCTCATAGCCCTCCAGGCTTTGGCTAAAGAAAGCAATTGGCTGCTCTACCTTTGCTTCATTCTGTTGTACCAAAATTGTAGAGATTGTATCATCACGTCCAAATGCATAAAGGATGAAATACTTGGAGAAATCTAGGTTAATGAGAGTTAGAGCTTGTGAGATGGATTCCTTAATTGCCTCAAAATTTCCTTACCTTCAGCTATCCATTTGAAATCCATGCTTTTCTTCAACATCATAGTTATTGGCTTGACAAGGGCTACAAAATCTGGAACAAACCTCTGAACAAAATTGATCCTCCCAAGAAACTTTGAAGGGCCTTCTTATGACTTGGTAATGGCAGGGATTTTATTGCTTCAACCCTCTCTGGATCAATTGCTAATCGATCTTTGGAAACAATGTGGCCTAGGAGCTTTCCCTCATGAGCTAGGAAAATACATTTTCTAGGATTCAAGGATACCCCAAATCTTCTACATCTTTGGAACACTTGTCTCAAATGAAAGAGATGATCTACTATACTTTTAGAAAAAATAGTGATATCATCTAAGTATACCAACACTATCTTGTTGATCAATCCCTTGAACGCCATATCCATTGCCCTTTGGAAGGTAGCTCCAGCGTTGGACAACCCAAATGGAATTTTTTTATATGCATAAGTCCCCATTTGGTGGTGAAGGCTATTTTGAACTGATCCTCTTCCTTTACCATGATCTGATTGTACCCTGAATAACCATCTAGCAATGAAAATCTCTCAGAGCCAGCAACAACTTGCAAAATCTGCTCTATAGAAGGGAGTGGGTAATGATCCTTGAGAGATGCTCTATTCAAATATCTGAAGTCCACACAAAATCTGATTTCTCCACTCTTCTTTCTAACTAGAACCAAGTTTGCTTCCCAACTAGAATGCTTGATAAGAAATATGATACTTTCCTCTATTAACTTGTTCAATTCTTTTTTCATGAGAGGCTCCATGTGTGGATTGACTGGCCTTTGTTTTCTCTGATGGGTTTAGCATTTGGGTCCAATTCAATAGTGTGTTGAGCTAGCTTGGGATTAAAACCCTTCAAATCCTCATAGCTCCAAGCAAATATATCAAGGAACTCTTGACAAAGTTGCATAAACTCATACCTTTCTTGCTCGGTTGCTACTTTGCCAATTTGAAGTGACTTGCCTTCTCCAACCAAGATGGGCACTGAATCTTCTCCCTTGACTTGGATATTTTCCTTCTCCTTCCTAAATTGATCATTAGGATTAAAAATGGACTCCAAAGTGACAAGTCCCTTTGGCAGTTTGTTGGTTCTTAGCTATACCACCTGATCACCATATTGTTGTTCTAATTTTTCCGATTTTTGGCTAAGAACTCAGCTTCTTCTTGCAAGAAATTGATGATTTTTAATCATTTTCAAACACTTGCCAACTTACATTGTTGTATGGCACTGATGACCTTATAATCACATGAATGCTTGGATGTACTTTATCTTCCTTGATACTTTCCTAGGATGGAACTTGGTTTTCTTTCCTAAACAAATTGGCATTGATTGGGCTTGGAGTATGAGGCTCAATGTGGAAGTTTGTAATAGGTTCAGATTTGATTATGGCCTTAGTTCCATATCTGGTTCTAAACAACATGTGTGACCAATCGTGAGATAAGTAGCCTCCAATTCTCTCTATGAAATCCCTTGACTAGCATAGGGCAAAGAGTGGTGGAAAATCTATCACCGACACATCTTGCAAAATAGTAACATTAGCACATGCATGCAAAGTAAGGCTCAAATCTCTAATTACTCCCACTTTGTTATTACTACTTCCCCATCCAATTACACCACCCCTTTGGATATGACTTCATATTGGAGGCCCAGTGATTAGCTATTTGCTTGGGCATTATAGAACTACTTTCCCAGAATCAATTATGCAATTATGTACTAGTTTATCTCCAATGATCGATGAAACGTAGAATGGAGGGCTTCAAAACTTTACCTTGCTGTCCTCCATGATTCCCTTCAGGCTAAGCAGCATTTGTGAGTACCTTCTCTTGCATATGAACTTTCTGATTTGAAGTTGACCAATTCTTCATGGAAGCTTGTAGGAGATCCCTTTGGCACAGGGATTGATAGTGATTCGCACATAGATATATTCACATTTGTCTTCTTCATCGATCAATGATATTGAATGGGGATGAAACATCTCTTTTTTTCCCCTTGGCATGTACATTCTTTTCTTGCACATGGTCAACAATATCTAGCATTTGAGCTAGTCTAGAAGGTGGCTTGGGTTGTCCTTGCATGTTTGGAACTACATTTTACTTGCCAACACCTTGGGAGTGATGGAAGTTTGTAGATCACCCGGAGCCAAAGAATTCCCTTCACTAATATTTCTCTTCTTTGACCTTTTTCCGGCTGCCACATTACGAGACATTACTTGATTCATGCAATAAAAATCCTTAGCTTGCCAATTCACTAGTTTAGTCTCATTTGGAGTTATATTTTGCTGAGATGTTCCTTGTTGTTGGCTTGTTTCTTGGCTCGCCTCACTCATACGCCGCGAGTTGTTGTCACCATTAAGGCTTGGTTCAAAGTTCCATTAAAGCACATAGATTGGTTGTGAGGTTCATTTTATGGAAGCACCATTCATACTCTTGAGCTATATTGTTTTGCATTGGCACTAAGGCTTTAGAGGTAGATGCAGCATTGGGATTATATGGCTAAAATAGTCTTTTGGCAGAGACCTTACATGATTTTGAGTTGAAGTTGGATTGGGTGGCCTATTAGGCTGATATGGTTGCCTATTAGGCTAAGTTTGAGACTGATAGGAAGGTCTAAAACTTTGGGCTTGCTACCTCTTGAGTGTAACCAAATCATTGCCTAAATTTTGCAATTGTTTCATGACTTCTTGGAGTTCATTTGAAGTGCCGAGGATGAAGTGGAAGTTTCATTTGAACTCTAATTTCTAGGAGTGGGAATAGGAGCTATATTAGGTGCTTGACTAGTGCTTGGATTTTCTAAGTTTGGATACAAGGGCATGGGAGGCCTAGGAGCTAGTTTACCAGCTTGAATCAAATAATTTTCAGCTCTAATGGCAATGCTATAAGTTGTAGGTATAGTTGTACCTCCCATGGATTGAATTAACATAGAAATATTAGAATTTAAAGCTTTAAGATAGTATAAGAAAGCACCTTCAGTTGTTGGCCTTACTACCACTAGAATTCTATCCCAAGTCCTTTGAAATCTGAAGTTGAAGTCTGTCAGCTGCTCATTGGGAGCTCTCTTGATAGTTTTCAATTGTTCCAATAGAGACAAATTATCTCCCTTCTCTCCAAACTTCTCATGGAGAGCTATGCATAATCGATTCCAATTTTGGATAGAGCTCTGCTCTGAGGCTCTTGAACCATTGCAAAGGATTTACCTTTGAATGAAGATGCCAATAGTTTGATAGTAATTTACATCTCAACAATCTCATAGATTACACAAATACTAGCAATGTCTTTAACATGGTCACCAGGAGTGGTCTGATTTTCTCCAGTGAAATATGGAATGTTCTTCAATGTTGCAACTGGAACTAGATTTTGTGCATTGAGAACAAGTGGGCTGCTGCTAGTAAAGTTGACATAAGGGTTTTGTTGTGCCATTCTGATTGGCCTGAGAACCCTTGTTGATTGAGTGAAAGGTCTAGAAGGCGGAGGAGTTGATAGAGTTATGTTTGGTGGAGATGGAAACCTTTGAATCCTTCTTCCTCTATGCCCTCTTCTAGGAGATAGCTGCGAGATATTCGAGACAATCCTTATTCTCTCGCTCTTGATCTCGTGTTAATCCTTCTCATGAATCTTCAAACTTGAACTGCTAAAACCAATTAATTTTTCTCTTTGGATTCACCAGATGTGCATATAAGGGATCTTTTCAAGAAAGAAACTACAACAAAAGTACATTAACTTTGTTGAAATGAATATGAAGACCTCTAGCGTCCCACAAGGCATGCCAAAATTTTTAGTGTAAATCGGGAGCACTCCTGGATGTTTATCGATTTCTAGTTTTATAATGGACATCTAGTGTGATTGCACAACATTGAATCCTTTCCCTAAGTGTGGGACTTGTGAAAATGGGAAAAGAATCTCTAGATTAGAGGTTGGTTCCTCAACTCCTCTTATTAGATGTATGCTTGTAAATTGCAGAGGTTTAATACTCAACACCCTACTCTAAATTCTAAGGGGACGGAGATAAAGATGCAAAGAAATAAAACTAAGACTAATAAGGTGATACACCAAAGGAGTGGTGAACATTTACTTCTACAAATTGACACAGATTAAGAGAATGCAACAAAATATCATGCACAAACTGATAAAATGTAATGAAAGATCATAAATGAAGAAAACAACACAAGAAGAGGACTGAAACTCATTCACAGAGCTTGCATTGTCATTTCCAATATAAAAATACATGCATTACATAGCACAGAGGTAGAAAACATGTTGCAATCCTAAAAGAGGTCTAATATTCCACAAAATCACTTTCTAGGATGAAAGAGGGATCTGCAAAACATAAAAACGTCCAACCCCTTACCAATGAGCCAAATCTAGCTTTTAATGGTGAATAAACGAGCTCAGGAAGGAGAAATGCGGAAAAACGTGAAGGGATGCTTCAACCACCGACCAAAATGCATTAAAACAACATGGTTTCCCTTAAAAATTCATTTCCCAATGTTTATGACCATAATGAGAGAGAATGCGAGCCATACTTCATCAAAATGGTGGTTGAGATGTTAATTCAGTTTGTTTTCCCATGCCAGAGGCCTTTTTCATTTTCTCTCTCCAAACCACACCAAAACACAAAATTAAGCCATTCATCGTGTAGGAATTTCACCAGATTTCCAATGACACCAAGAACGTGAAAATTTGAGCTCTGGATCAAAAGTTATGCCCTTTTGAAGATTTAGGGCAAAACTAGGGCAAAATGGGTCTTGGCGGGCCAAAAATTTGAAAATTTCCCTCTTTTTTGACTTTAGGAAAATTTCCCCAAAAATTTCTTCCCCGATGCTTTGATGACACATGACACATCCGATTAGATGTGGGCCTTCCCTTACCTTTTACGTCTTTTCGGTCTTTGGAATTTTTCCAAAACTCTCCATTGGCCTCGATGCTCCGAGGACACATGGCATGTTCTTATTGGCCCTCGGGGCATGCTTCCAAATTTTCCTTTGACTCTGACCATTTCCCCAAATGGGACACGTGGCACCTTGTCATTGGCTTGGGCCTTGAACAAGCTCTTTCTCCTCTACGGGCCCGCCTTAAGGTTTTTGTCACCACATGGACACATGGCATGCTTTGATTGCACGGACCATCGTGACGAGCTTTCATCACTTTATTTTCCATAATTTGGAAAAAGGAAAATTTCCCTTTGCACCTCCACCTCCTACCCATCCGAGGAAACGTGGCACACTATGATTCATTGGTGAGCCTTCAGGCCAAAAAATTCCTTTGCGTCAACCTTTGGAAATTTTTCCAACTTCTCCCATGAGCCAACCCCGACGACCCTAAGGACACGTAGCCTCCTCCTATTTGCTAGCGGGCCTTTGGGAAAAAAAATTTATTTGCGTGCCCCACCAATACTTGGAAATTTTTCAAATTTCCCTCCACCTCCCACCATTCCGCCGACATGTGGCGCTCTCGATTAGGTGTGGACCTCCCTAGGGAAAATTTCCCTCCAAAACTCCAAATCGAGCCATAACTTGCAAAATACAAGTTAGAAGGAAAAATTTACCATTCGAAACCTAAGAAGATTCTCTATCCAATGGAACCATTTCGAAAAACTTTGAGTGCTTGAAAAGTAGAAAAATTCATCTAAGGCACAAGGAAGGAAGAAATGAAGGAGTTAACCAAAAATGAGCAAGGGGCTTATTTTGGATAACACCTTCCTCCTCATGGCTACCCTTGTGCCACACTAGCAAGAACTCATGTACTTCTTCTCTGCCCTCTTCTTCTAAATCATTCATGCTGAAAACAAGTGGTTCTTGGTCCTCTTCAAAACCATCTTTCTCATCGTCATCATCCTTTTCACCTATATAGGCCTCCAAGCTCTCAGTTTCTTCTGAGTCAGCATCCTCTACTATCCTCTACTTCTTTACGAAGGTGACTCTTCTCGGGTGATCAAACCTTCTCTACTTCCTCTGGAGACTTCTCCTCTGCGATGATATTTTCTTGTATTGGTGCCTTTTCTTTTTACTAGGGACCTCTTTATGCATGTGTAAGTACTTGTTCTAGCGCTTGTTCCAGGTCACCTACCACCTGAGTATCTTGGGCACTTGGTTCCTTTTTCTACATTTATTTTTCTTTTTGTCTGGGTGTGGGCTTCTTCCTACCTGTAAGGTCCTCAGGTATAGCTATCTCATTTTCAAGATAAGCACCCTTCTCAAACTTGGGCCTTATCTCGAAGGCATACATGGATCATGGACCTCACACAATAGAAAGAGTCGGGGTTTTACCATTTGGACTTCATGTGACATGTAATTTTCCACGTACGCACACTTGTTGGGGTAGACCAATGTTCTACGCATCTCCTGTGGTCCCAGTCCAAACTTCCAAGGTCAAGCTTTAACTTTTTGGACTCCTTGAATCTGTTAACTCCCACCTAGAAGTATTGAGTGTGAAGTCGAATGAGAGCTTGCACTATGGGCTAATGTTTTTATTAGTCAACTTAAACCTACCAATACAAAAGTGTTGGTATATAACAAACTCATCTTCTCCTTCACGTAAACACCGGCGCTTGTCCTAGTATTATCCATTACGCCTCAAACGTATTCCTTAAGCACGTATACCACTTTTTCAAGACGCACCTTGTGAACAGGTGTCATGCTATCACAAGTGTATTTCTCAAATATTTTTTAGGCGAGGGGTCTTCCTCTGGGTACTCCCAAACGAACTTGTCTATTACATCTGGTACCCTGATTTCTAAGAACACAATGGTTAAGAGGACATTACCAAAGAGAATATTGTCTCCTTCCTGTGCACTAGTGATAATTTCATCTAGCAATGTATGCGGATAGATTATAGATGGTGCCCTCTGATATTATTCTACAAACATTCAACCAAGACTTGTTTACCTATGTCCATCTTTCTTGCATGTTGATTTTGTTACAGTGCACATGACCATTCTCATTCTTCGGGTCCTGGATATCCCCGATATCAAAATACCTTGACCCCTTTTTGTACGCATACGCGGCCACTGTGTCCTTAATTACTTCCTTATCGCATAGGTCATCCTTTATATCTTCTCCTTCACAGATAAGTCTTGTGAATTTTTAAATTAGCTGAGGGGTTATGTGCATCTTACGCCCGTGAAGTGAAAGTGGTCTTCATGTACGTGTGACATCCGCCACTGATAGAGGAGTTTAGGATTTCCAAAGTAGGGAAACTCATAGAGTTGTAATAACCCTACCTTCTCCAACTTCACTTTTACCTCATCGCTATAAATTGGTAACCCCTCGGGTTTTATCTGGTTCATTGGGTGCACTAACTCCAGTGTCATTTCCTTCTCTATTGTGTTTGTGTGATGGTTATAATCACTCACCACCATATTTCTCAAATGGGATTCCCACTCCTTCCCAAGAAAACTCCATTTAGGTACTGCATTTCTGCATACCACTCCTCATTGGTACTTGTGGTAGTCTCTTGTTGTTTTCCCTTGCCCTTTCCCTTCTTAGGTGCTACTACTAGTTTCTTGGGTGCCATTATGTAGGTTATCACTACACTTCAATGTCTCTTCCTAGCTCTACTCTTCTATCTTTTCCAATTTCAAATCTCAAACTTGTCAAGAAACTCCTTTCCAACCCATGTTCCCTAGCTATCAAACCCTAACTGGAATATCTCCTTCACAAGATGATTCTTCTTCATAACTCTCTCCATGCCCATGAAATATTTCCCTCCTAGTTTGTAGATCTAAACTAGTCACTTATGGTTAAATTTATCCAATTTTTCTTCACACGGATCATATCTAAACCCTAGTTCACAAAATATCTTCCTTCTTTATATTCAAAAAGTAAATAATGAAGTGCCCAACCTTCTATTTATAGTTTTTCCCACTTCTTAACATTAAATGCTACCTTACCTACCACCATACTTCAACACTTAATGCAGATTTTCACCAAATTCTGACTTTAGTGCTTTAACTCACGTGCCCAATCCTACGCAGATAATTCCCCAACCTTTTGGTGCGTAACCAATCCATCTTGATAGGAGACTCTTGTGCGTGCATAACCAATGCCAAAGGCACTTCTTCTGTCATGATTTTTTCTCTTTCCTACCTCGTGTTGTGTTTGCACTTTTTCCTCTCTTGTACGTGGATCCCCAATGTAGCCTTATCCTAACACCAACCATCCTTTTTCACCTTTCCTTGCATGTACTTCCTTCACAGGGCCATTCAACCGGCTTTCCAATGTAATCCTTCTTGGTGCTTCACACTTCAATTTCTTCCACCTTACTCCACCCCACACTAAAATGATGCGCGGTCCTCTGCACAGTTACAACCTTCAAAAAGTAATGAGATTACCGATGCCCAAGGTGCAACAAAAAACAACAACGAGAAAGGGAAACACAAGAAAATAAAATGCATTAAGGGAAATCCTAAACTAACTGGAAATACTACCTTATTTACAAACACCAAGAAGAATTATTTATAGTAGGGCTTCAACCTACTCCCATTGAAGTGTCCTAGAAATATTGTCCCATCCAACACTTGTAACTGGCATGTGCCTGAATCAAGGATGTACGAGATGGTGTAGAGACCCAACCAATGGACTTTTAATTTCCCAGGATGGCACAAAAACTTAGAATCATATAGCAACACCATCTGCCCAACCTTAAACTTCTTTTTCTTAATGTGACAATCATGCCATGCCTTTTGTTTTTCTTTTTCTACTGTTTGGATCCATTTGGCCAATGATCACCTTTCATCTAGCTTCATTAATTTATAAATCCTTTCTTCCAGTGCTTTCTCATCGCCAACCTTCCCGCACACGTTATTCACAAAGAAGGTAACATGAACTCAACCGACAGGATAACCTCTATACCAAACACCAATTGAAATGGTGTGGCTTTGTTTAGCCTTTTATAAGTTTTCCTATAAGCCCATAATATGGATGATACCTTGTCATCCCAATCTTGTCTTTCAACATCACAAATCTTTGTTAGGGTATGACTCAGTATTTTGTTAAATGCTTCCACGGTTCCATTTTCTTGTGGGTGATAAGGTGTAGTTTTGTGATGAGCCACCATGAACTCTGCTAATAGGATCCTCATGGTCTCATTCAAGAAATGTGTACCCCTATCACTGGTTAAAATTAAAGGGCATCCATACCTCGTGATAATGTTCTCCCACAAAAATCTTGTTGCTTTGTAGCTATTGTACAGTCTTTAGTTGGGGCTACCTCTACCCACCTTGTCAAATAGTCCATGCAAGTGATTACATAGCGTGATCCAATCCTACATGTTGTTGGTGCAATAGGGCCTACAAATTCTATTGCCCATTTCTCAAAAGGTTCAGTGCTAGGGATAGGGTGTAAAGGCATTTCATCTCTCTGTCTGGCTTGCCAACGTGTTGAAAATGGTCACACACTTTACAATACTCCTTGCAATCCTTATACAGAGTTTCCCACCACAATCCTGCCATTAATATTTTACGTGTGGTGGCATCACCTACATAATGTCCACCTACACTTCCTCCATGTGCTTCCTCTATGATGGTAAAACACTCATGCTCTAGTACACACCTGCATAAAACTTCATCATGCCCTAGTTTGTATAAGTCTCCACTGATCAACATGTAGGGTGCGATACGTATGGCTAGTTGCTTTTTCTCTAGTGTCTTAATTCCTTCGGCACCATACCCATTTTAAGGAACACAATAATATCCTCTAATTCTGATGGCATGTGCCACAACCTAAACAGATTTCACATCTGGCATGGTATCCTCAATGCTTTATGCATCCTCCCTGAATCAATCCTAGACAAATGGTCAGGTCCGAAATTTCTTTTTCCTAGTTTGACAACCACCATGAACTCAAATTCTTGGAACAATAGTACCCACCGACATATACAACCTTGTAGAATGGGCTTATTCACCAAGTATTTCAATTCCATATGGTCAGTGTAAAATATAAAAGGAGTTGCCAACAAATATTGTCTACATTTATGAAGTGCGTAGATCATCAACAATGCCGCATGCTTAGTTATAGTATAATTCTACTCTACTGGTGTCAACTTCCTACTTGCAAAGCATAGGGGGTGATCGAAAATTCCCTCACCAGGCTGTAGAAGCACTACCCCAATGGCCATTCTGGAGGCATCCACATGAACATGGAAAGGCTTATCCCAAGAAGGGAAACGTAGGATGGGTGTGGTGATAAGCTGATCCTTTAAAGTGTCAAATGCCTTATGTTGTGCCTCTCCCCAATGAAAGGCACTCTTATGTCTAAGTAACTCTTCTAAGGGTGTGGTGATCTTGGCATATCCCTTAATGAACTTCCGATAGTAACCCATATGCCCAAGAAATCCAGGCAACATGCTTTAACTAGTAGGTTATTTCAATCCCATAATTACTACAACTTTGGCAAGATCCACCAGTGAGCTTTATTTGCATATGATGTGTCCCAACAGGGTCCTAAATGGGGTAGTAAATACACACTTCTTGATGTTGAGGGATATCCTCAACTACCGACATTTTTCAAACATCAGCCTTAAGTTGTCACAATGGTCCTTTACTAACCCATATACTTTCTAATCATCCGTGGTACACTTAGAGAAACTTGTGGATGAAGTCCGGAAGGCATATACTATAATACGTGAGAACACAATAGGTGCATTCTTCAACCCAAAAGCAATGACCGTATAGGAAAAAATTCCCCACTCGGTGGAAAAGGTTGTCTTTCTCTGGTCTTCCTTTGCAATCCTCACCTGGTGATAGCCTCAGAACCCATCTGCAAAAGTAGTAGACTTCGTGCCCTATCACTCCTAATATTTCTTCAATGAGCGGGGTTTGGGAAGAGATCAATGACACACACTACATTTAGATCCATATAATCAACACATATCCTTATCCTTTTTTCCTTTTTGATACTAATCACCATTGGACTTATCCATTCTGACTCTTCAATAGCTTCAATAATACCTGATGCTATCATTTTATCTATTTCCTCCTTAACCTTCACGCGTAGGTTAGGATTCATTCGGTATGGTCTCTTCCGGACTAGGTGCACACCCTCCTTTAACTTAATTCTCATCTCCCTTGAGGAATGGTGAACACCTTTAAGCTCATGATACTGCATGGGAATAAATCCTCAAACTCACATAAAAGATCAATGATCTTAGAGACTTCCTTCTCTGACCAATAGTCTCCGATGATAGCCTCCTTAGGCTCTTCATCTAAGATGATGTTAACCTTCTTTGTCTTTAAAGGTTCATGATAGGCACACACCCATTCATCAGAACTATCTAACACCTCATGCATCCCTACCAAATGGTCAACATCCAAGTTTTATGTTTCTTCCCCATTAATAACATACACCATCTTCCCTTTTTCTTTTTCTATACATGCATGCTCAAACTATATTTCTTTTGTTTCTTCTTCCTCAAAGTACACCTCTAGGACAGGTTCACCTAACAAGTCTAGTAGCCTATCTTGTCTTGTGGCGCTTATAAATCAAGAATTTCCACACTTGTTACCTTTCCAAGTTAATGCACCAAACTAAACACAAAAGTCTTGAAAAACTCAAATGAAATCGATACCTGATAGTTAAGACAAGATACAAGGCCATAGATGGGAGGAAATCCAATGTAGACCAAACAGGCACACACAAGAAAACCTACAAAGTAGATCCAAGAAACCTACGACGCACAAATCCTTGGCAGAAAAAGACAACGTTAAAAGATATTTGGGTGGACTACCCAAAAAGTGGGTCTAGGAAGTGATGAGCTTCCTTGGCGATGTCAGTCCATGTTTTCAATTAAGGAAAGAAGCATACATGATAAAAGATGTAGGTAAATGTTTATATTTTCTGATTAAAAATAAAAGACAGAATGTAAACAGCAAACAAAATACTATGAAAACAATGCTAGACTTATGTTACCTGTACTTGGCACCTGTCTGCAGGTTGATCGGCGTCAACCAGATTGTGATCGGTGTCGATTTATTTAAGCGGCGCCGATTAGGGTAAATTGGCGTCGACTGGAATGGGTCGGTGTCGACCGGAGGTAAGTTGCAGAAAGCTTGATGGATGATTGATGAGGACTGGATCGTGAACACCTATAGGGGTTGCAAAGATGTAGACAGAGTTTCACCTTAGCTAGATGCAGGAACAGAGTCACCAAGAGGTCAAGGAATCCTCATGATGTCGATGTTGCAAGGGCAGAGTAATGGTACACCTCTCAGGGATTGATTTGGACAAAATTCTCTCTTCTTCCGATTGATGATTCGAAGGCTCAAGGCTTAAGCTTTCTGTCTAATCAGAACAAAATTTTGGCCTTGTATTTATAATCGGTGCCAATTGAGGTATAGTCAATGCCGTTCGAAAAACCGGCCGACCGAGTACCAGTCGGTGCCGATCAGGGAACAAATTCCCAAAATGGCCAAAAAGGATGAATTGGAAAGATAAGAGTATTTTCCTTTCGATTCAAATACGGGAAATATCCCGCTGCATGGTTTGGGGAGAGGAGAAATAGGGGGGATAGATGGATAGAATTGATATGGGAGGTTAGGAATTGATATGGGGTAGATAAGTGGTTAAGATACATGTAAAAAGCATAATTAAATAGTTAATATTTAATTATCCATGGGAAAAAATACAATGGGGTGTAATAAACTTAGGATAGATGTTTAATTAGATATTTAATTAATACCCTAAAGGAAAAGTGGTGATATAAAGGTGCCCCAAGTTACCCGAGAAGGTAAATGAATGCGGGGACACTAAATTGGGTAACCAATTTTAGGTGTCTACATTTTGCCCCTTTTTGTCGAGTAACTTGCGATAAGCAAAGTTGCAAGACAAAAACAAGGAGTTGGAAGAAAGGAAGAAAAGTGATGATGTGATCCCCCTCAAACTAGGGATGGGATGAATCTCAAAAGACCAACTGATCTTGAGTTTGAAAAAGGTAGATGAGAACGAAGGATGCCCCAGCTAGATATCTGGAGTAGATCTGACCATTGATGATGCATGAAAACAATAAAAAAGGTAGCAACCTAAGGAACTCACATTGGTATGGCAGACTAGATGTTATTCGTATGAGACGACATTAGTGGCTACAGACCCATGAGTGGAAGGAGGCCTGCAAAATAGTAACAACCAAAGAGTGACACATTGGTAGGGACAACTAGATGGTCTATGAATGAGACGACATTAGTGCCTGCTGCACTGCTATCTTTAGGCTGCCACAAATGTGAGTGACCCATGTACACGGAACAGACTCGAAATGGGTGATAACATCAAAAATATGTGCCAAAAGGCAACACTAAGGTCATAATAATGATCAGATAAACAAGCCAAGCATCAACGCTTTAGCAAAAAAGATGAAGAGACATTCTCGTTGGAAGAATATGATGTGAAAAGACAAGAATGTAACCAATCAGCATCAATCAGACAAAATCAACGTCAACTAAACCAATCGGTGTTGACCAAGAAAAATTGGTGCCGACCGTATCTAAACCCTATAAATATGGGAAAGGAAAACGTTAATGATTTATTTACACTGTGACGATTGATTTAGAAAGAGTCAAAAATTTAATTTGAGCAACATGGAAGCCTCTCGGGAGCAGTTAGAAGTGGAAGAGGACATGACCTAGGGTAAGTGGATCTCCTTTAGCTTCGTGTATGTGTTTATCACTCAATAGCATACTAAGATCCTAGATTTTAGGAAAAGTGGGGATAAGTGGGAGGCCATTGTGTTTTGGACCCTCGGCCTCTCAGTCGGCGTCGATTGACAAAATCGGCACCGATTAGGTTTCCAATTGACGTCAACTAGATTAGATCAACATCGATTGGATCTCAATTGGCACTGACTTCATAGATGAGACTTAGAAAGTAGAGAAATGTGCTTTTGATGTTTTGAGTTGAATAAATGAGAAGCTAACACCATTTTTAAGTTTGTGGATGCAGGCATGAGAGGCTTTACACATGTAGGATGCTATTCCCAAGATTTTGGAGACTATTCTTCCTGATGTGACAGATGTCGATTGGTGGCACTGGAGTTAGCCGGCTCGGGACTTCCAAGATTACTACCGATGGGTGCCCCAAGACGTGGAGTTGATGTGAGCCTTGATATGATGATGGGATAGTAGGATGTGCACGTTTTGGTTCAGGACGGTGAGATGACCATCACCCACGAGGATATCTATAGGACCCTCAGTTACCATTCTACCGGGACCCAATAGAGACTACTCCACAAGAGTAGTAACAAAGGGCCCGGGGATGATTATATGGAGACAGGGTAGATGATTCAAAGATAGTGTCTGGGGTGGTGAGGATAGCCTCACATTATAGACAAGATGATGCCAGGAGTAGATGGATAACATTGATTTAGATGGCGATCTCCTACTTTTCTCTACCAGATTCAGGAGGTGGGAGATTTCCACTGCTTTTACTAGGGACTGTGTCTATGACATCCTGGAGTTTAGGTAGGTGTTCATGTTTGTAGATGCCTTAGTAGCACAGATATATCATGAGCTATGGATTTACACCACATGTAGACATATAGGTATTGATGTCAGCTTTGTGCTCCATTGCTAGGCATATGAACATATAGTAGTGATCAGGCCATCAAGGCTTCTATGGATGCCAGGAGCAGAGGGGGCCCTCAAGTATGGATTCTGACAATGGTGAGTAGACATGGCCCTAGGAGATACAGGGAGATCTGTAGAGTGGTATACAGAGTGATTCAGGACTCTGACACCAGAGTAGGTTATATGGAGACCATACCAGGTCTACTCGACATGGGTCGGTCAGGATGCTCACCTAGTGGAGCTGAGATGGAGTAGGGTGGTCGGGGCCACAGGCCAAATATTTTAAAGCGAGTCCCGTTTATATGGGTGATGAGGTAGTTTGGTTTGGTATAGACGGTCCCGACCACATATGTGCCATATAGGTGGGACAACAGAGAGACCGACCTGCCAATTTTGATCCCGATAGATCCACTGAGGGAGGCCCCACCTCCCACAGATAGTGATGATGATGTAGGAGTGGATGATGGCTACGGGGCATGGTACCCCACAGAGCTACCACGACACCTCCCAGCATCCGTAGATGTAGATGAGGATGACATAGCTGCAATGCTAGAGAGACTGGAGGGAGAGCATGCTGCCTTGACACATACACACCAGGCTACCCTCGAGGAGATTAGGGCTTTGATGGAGGAGAGGGATGCATTGATACTTTGGAGAGAGATACCACTCATCAGGAGTGGGATACAGTGATACAACAGAGAGATCGCTATCATAGACATAGAGAGGCCCTCAGGGCCAAATATGGTGATACAGGCACCACCTCAGAGTCAGGGGCACAGGGTGCGGTAGTAGGAGGGCCACCACCTACAACAGCAGTGCCATTACGAGCACCCGACATGGTGAGTCTGAGAACTTATCAGGATCTCCTTGCTGAGGTGAGATACTATGAGGATTCCCTGACACAACATGCCCCCGATGTGCCTCGTTACGGGGTGAGGAGGAGATCAGCGATAGGCATGGCTAGTGGTGCATCGGAGGGTGCGAGCACCAGGAGAGATCGAGATGGTGGTAGGGCCACGGTAGCAGGCACCTCTAGCTCTGTAGGAGATGGCCAGGAGAGACAACCTAGACCAGAGGAGGGTGGAGGAGACAGTGTTTTCCACCTGTCTGACTTCATGATTTAGATGTGCTATTTTTTTGGTATAGATATACAGATGTAGCCTCGATTCGAAGGAATTTTTTATGTATGGTATAGATGGCTTGATTGGAAGCCATTCACTCTTTTGTACAGACATATATGTATATATATATTTTCATCCTTTTGTTGTTATGTGATTGTACTCTTGTATTTGGATTTTGATAGATAAATGTGGATGTTATGGATAGATGTTATGTAATTTTGATGGATATAGATACATGTTTATAGAGGATAGGTGAATAGATGTGATGTGTTCTAATGTGATTTGATAGATTGATAAAATAAACATGTTTTAAGATGTTAATTTAATTAAATGAGATAGATATCTGGATTCACATGTGTTTTTAATACATGTTTCTTTATGATATTTAGATGAGATTGATGAGATGAGCATAGATGATATACTTTGATCGAGTAAATTAACATGTTAAATGTCAACTTAACTAGATGAATAATAAATAAACATGGGAAATGTCTATTTAGAATAAAGAAAGAGATGCAATGTGCTTAAAAAGGCACTACACCTAGATAGAAAAAGAATGATAAGTTAGACTCCTCACTGACCATAAATAGAGACCTCGATGGAAAACTAAAAACAATGCACACAAGGCCATAGATGAGGTTAAAATAAACTTGACACTAGTTAGTCACAAACCAGATCTAGGAGGTAGATAAGGATGAGAGATAAGTATACATCTCGTCAGAACACATGAAGGATTAAATATGTGCCCATGTGGGGAAAACAAGATCTCCATATGATCGAAAAGGTCTCATATCACAGCTTCATGATTTGTTTCTTTTGATAAAAGAGCAAACTGATTGATGCGGGAAGTTTTCTAGATATAGAAAGACTGATCGATACGGGAAGTCTTTCAGAGATGCTAAAAAGTGAACAAACTGGCCAATAAAGGAAGTTTGTTACTACAAAGGATAAAAATGCCATAAAACAAACAACCTGTCCTTCAAGGGAGTGGTCTGTATTTTGATTTTAATGGTAGCCATCATTAGAGGGAATGGTCTACACTTTTTTATTGGTAAGTTATGGTAGCTATCCTTCGAGGGATCAGTCTATATTTTTAGGAATTAGGATAGCATCTCTCTCTCTCTCTCTCTTTTTTGAGCTTTGGAAGAAGCTGAGTTTAGACCAGATGGATCAGATAGAGGGGAAGAAAATGTATATAAGCACGTACTCATGCCCCAAAGTTGTTTTGATCAAGATGAACACCTAGGGTGGATGGAGTAGTGATTAAGGTATTCCTACCATGAGAAGGAACAAACCCGTAAGGAAAATGCCATGAGTAGAGCTATGGTACTCATATTTAAGGTATAAAAGACATAATGCAGAGTACCACATAGTTTTGAATCACTACAAAATGTGTGACTGGTTGTAGATGGATGAAAGATCTATTTTGTGACTAAAATCATGTAAGATAAAGTTTAACAGTAGAAGGGCCTCAGATGCAAAGCATTAAGAGGTTCCATTTTAGGTACACCATCCATGGAAGATAGGTGATAAGTCCTAGACCCATACTTATGAGTGACAATGTATGGACCCATCCAGTTAGGAGCAAACTTACCACGCTGACTCCGCTCTAGTGTAGTGACATTTTGGTTTTCTTTAAGAACAAGATCACCAACTTTGAAGTCACGGTGCTACAAATGCTTGTTATAAGCACATTTGACATGCTCAAGATAGACTTGATGATGCTCAAGAGCATTGAGATGTCACTCATCTAGCAACTCAAGCTGCGCTAGATGGTTTTGACAATAGTCCTCATCAGAGACAAATTCTCTGAGAGAGATGCGAAGAGATGGAATCTGGACTTCCAAAGGAAGGACAACCTTAGACCCATAGACAAGAGAGAAGGGAGTAGCACCAATATGAGTATGAATGCTAGTCTGATAAGCCCAAAGAGCAAAAGGGATATGTAAATGCCAATCCCTACTAGCTCAACTAGTTACCTTTGTGAGGATATTACGTAAAGTTTTATTAGAAGCCTCAACTTGGCCATTAGCTTGGGGATAGTACGGAGAAGAAAAGTTGAGTTTGATATTGAAAGCATCATAGAGGTTCTGTAAATCGATGTTTTTGAAATACTTACCATTGTCTATGATGAGTTTGTGTGGAACACCAAAGCGACAAATGATGTGTTGATAGACAAAATCAACAATGGGTTTAGCTTTGGTTGATGAAAGAGGAATAGCTTCCACCCACTTAGTGAAGTATTATATGGTAGTAATGATAGAGTGATGACATTGTGAAGAGTGAGGATTGATGAGACCGATGAGATCAAGACCCCATTGTGAAAAAGGCCACAAATCTTGCAGGTTGTAAATCCTGACTAGGGATATGTGTAAGATTGGAATGTTGTTGACACTTGACACATTTCTTAGTGTATTCGCAACAGTCTTGATTAAGAGAAGGCCAATAGTAACCTAAACATAAGATGTGTTTAGCTATGGCCAAGCCACTAAAATGTCCACCACAAATACCATCATGGAATTCCTGAATGGCTTTAGATGATTCAGGGTTTTGAGGCACCGAAGAAAATACCATCAAAACCACGTTTGTAGAGGATTCCACCCAGAATAGTATAGTGATTAGCGTGTAGGATAAAATATCTTCTGCCATTGGAAGTCAGATCTAGAGGAAGCACTAAATAAGATAGATAATCAAAGATGTGCTGATACCACTCATCTTGAGTATCAATTGTGATTACGTTGATCGAGGTCAACTGCGTGAGATGAGATGGTTGATCCAGATGCTGGACAACCACATAAAGTTGTGAATCCTCAGTGAATGGAGGAATAAGTGAGGCTAAAGAGGCCATTGTATCACGCAAAGTAGTTTGTAGTGCAAGGAATAGCCTAGATAGTAAATTTATCGAAAGATTGAAGATGTAAGAGAACGATATCGTGATACTTTTGAAGGATATCATTTTTGCATGGGTAGACACCAGTGACTTGATTAACGATGAGCTCAGAATCACCGAAGATGTTGATATAGTGAGCACCAAGATTAATGGCATTTTGCACGAGTCCTAAAACGAGGGCTTCATATTCATCCATATTATTGGTACATTAAAAGTTAAGCTTGTGTGTGATGGGGATAGGTGCACCCCAAGGAGGAATCATGACGAAACCTACACCTCCCCCTTGCTGACATTTGGACCCATCAAAGAAGATTTTTACTTTAAATAGAGACAGATCGAAATCAATTTGTTGGATGTACTCGTCTGGGAATTGAGAAAGGGGATTTGAGTGTCTGAAAGAGGAGTATCAGCTAATTGATCCGCAATGACCTGACCCTTGATAGATTTTTGTGAGATGAACTCGAGGTCAAACTCTGTCATGAGCATGAGCCAACGAGTGATACAATCATTGTGATAAGGTTTCACATGCATTGTCTTGAGTGGATTGAAACTTGTAACAATGTAAGTTTTTTTATTAAGGAGGTAATGACGAAGTTTATAAGTTGTGAAGAAGAGAGCACAACACAGTTTTTTAGCTTCGAAATAACGTGTTTCATATTCATGAAGAGTGCGACTAATATAATAGACAGCCTGTTCTTTACCATTAGCATCCTGATGGGAGATCATGGCTCCTAGAGCATGGTCAGTTACAAAAATATAAAGATAGAATGGCTCCCCCTCACATGGAGGCATGAGCACGAGTGGATAAAGGAGATAAGCCTTAAGATCATCAAAGGATTTTTGGTAATGCTCATCCCATTCAAAATGAACATTTTTATGGAGGAGATGATGAAAAGGTTGACAACGGTCAAAGCAAAGCTACGAGATAAAATGACACACTAATTGAAGGGGGCATCTCGAGGATAGCCTTTATTTTTGTGGGATCAACTTCAATGCCCCTAATAGAAATGATAAAGCCTAGGAGTTTACTAGTGAGAATGCCAAACATGCATTTAGATGGATTTAGGCGAAGACAAAAATGAATAAGTCTCTCAAAGAGGGGCGTAAGAATGAAAAGATGATCCTGACGATGTTTGGACTTACCGAGGAGGTCATCGACGTAATCTTCCATAGTTTTGTGTAAGAGATCATGGAAGATGTAGGTCATTACACGTTGATAAGTTGCTCCTGCATTCTTAAGACCGAAGGGCATGACGCGATAACAAAAAGTCCCCCAAGGAGTTATGAAGGAAGTCTTATGTTGGTCCTCTAGTGTGATGAGAATTTGATTATACCCAGAGAAACCATCCATAAGAGAAAGCATCTCATGACCTGCAGTTAAATCCACGAGTTGGTCGATATTAGGTAGAGGAAAATCATCTTTCGGCAAGCAAGATTAAGATCCTGGAAGTCAATGAAAATTCAAATCTTCCCAAAGAGCTTTGGTTACTGGTACTACATTTTAAACCCATTGTGGATAGTCAATGGGTTGGATGAAGTTGGCAAAAAGCAAGCGCTGCAACTCTTCTTTAATGAGGAGGGCTACATGAGGATGCATCTTACGTAGTTTTTGTTTAACTTGTTTGATGTCTAGAAGAGTAACGATATTGTGGACCATGATATTAGGATCGAGGCCTGGCATATATTTGTATGACCAAGCATGTTTGGCAATGGTGGGAAAGAAAGGAAGTGAAGTCTCCTAACTCCTGTGGATTAAGAGATTGGCCGACCTTAATGATGCGAGGGTCTTTAAAAGTCCCTATATTAAGGTCAACGGTGGCTTTGTTGAGAAGCGTAGATGTGTCAGAAGGAATGGTTTTAGGAATATAAGAATCCTCTACCCCTAGATAGGTAAGGACAAATCATCATCTGCATAATGGACAGTATTGATAGTGGGAGATCTGTCTCCAACTATTTCAGGGAAGACTAATGGTATGGAAGTGGATTTTCCATTAGTCTTATAGGTCAATGGACCTAAGGAAATGGTATTGACTAAAAAAAAAGTTAGGTGGGATGGAAATAGTGTTGTCCACATTAAGTGATGCTTCCGACCTGACGGGAGAAGATGGTTCCTCAATGGAAAGAGGCTCATCAAGAATGGTGACGATGGCTTTCGAGAGAGGTTTAAACCCTAAACCAAATTTTTGATGTGGTTTAAGAGTTGGAATGGATGTGAGGTCATGCACACCCTATTCATACTTTCCCAGGACAAATCCTTTCCACACGCATCAATATAGATAAGTTTTTGTGAATGCGGGATTTTGTAGACAATCAAATCCTGTTAAATAAGGTTTGGCCCTAGGAGGAGAATCTAGGAAATAGTGAGGTGCATCAAGACCACCATAGATGAAGTTATTTTGTTGATTGAGTAGACCAATGGTGATGATGTGACCAAGACCTGGCTAATATTCAGGTTGTTTGTCTAGCCTACCATACTTGTTAGGTTTGAGATGGGTGTCAAAAGAAAGAAGAGGAAGCTCTCCTCACGAAAAAAGCTACAATGTTTCTTCTAGATTTTGTAAATCTGGTAATTTTATTGCAGGTATGGAAGAGGATGAAGCCTCGTCAAGAGAACAAGTGTTCTCCTTTGGAGGGTCAGACCACTGTTGTCATATCACATTGTGCAGAAGGGAAAGGATCTCTTGGATGAGTATAGATTTTTCCCTCATACTGATATTTTATGCATTGATGGAGGTTTATGGGACACAGTGCATTGTATGAATCCAGGAGTGTCTGAGGATCATATTGTAGTGGAATTTCCCTTCAACAATGTAAAAAAGCTCATGAAGAAGTTTCTTGCCTACCCGGATGGGCAGGACCACAGTTCCTAAAGTAACTGCTAGCTGATCGTTAAATGATTAAAGGCTGAAAGGTGGTGGTGACACTACATTCTTTAGTAACTTAAGTTGCTTGAATGTGTGGGAGGAAATTATGTTGAATGCAACACCACCGTTGATCATAGTGTGTTTTAAAGTAGTGTTATTGATCTAAACCGTGTGATAAAGAGAGGAGCCTCTAAATCCTCAGAAGAAAGAGGAGGAATTTTATAATCCTCAAAGGAAATGGTGGTTGACGGTCTATTCAATCCAACAACCATCTCGAAAGGTTGGGGATCATCTGAATTCACTTCGATATTGCATAGATTATTGATCACGGCTGCAATCTTTGGGAGATGATTGAATGAGGTCAAAAAGAGACATTTTGACTAGAGCATGGGTGAGTTGTTTCATAACACACTCCTCAACTAACATGGGAATCTGAGCCCGAGGTGAAGCACAAATAGAGATCCAAGGTCTCGGGGCTAATGAGGAAGCTTTAGAAGATGATGGATTATCATACTATTGTGCTCTAGTGGCGATATGAATTGTGTCGATTTGAGAAATTGGAAGATCATCTGGAGTGGAATTAATGAAATTAGAGGCCTGAGTAGACCGTTCAGGCTCAGATATAGTTGGGATGATAGGAGACACGTTCCTCCTCCTCTTCTAGCAAGAAGATCACTTTCTTCCAAGAGGTTGTTAATGATAGATTGAAGGGCTTTACATCCCTTGGTGTCATGACTTGGAGTGCGATGGTAAGCACAAATCAAATCAGAGTTGAACTAGGAAGGTTTTACTCCTTTGGGATTATAGGGTTTGATTGAAGGAAGAGATATAGATGAAGATTAGATAAGTTGGTGAAGGATTTCAGTATAGAATCTGGTAGACGAAGATGAGGACAGAGATGATGAAGGCACCTCTTTATCCTTAACAGACTGCCGAGGTAAAAGAACCTGCATATCTGGTTTGACAGTATTTTTAGGGATTGTTTTGCTTTTATGGACATTGGGAAAAGCATCCTTAGGTGCTTGAGATGGAAGCAAGTGAGGTAAGATTAATTTTGGTGGAGGAGGAGCTCCTAAGATAGATTTGATAGGAGGCACAAAGGTGCCTTAGCTTTTGGTGATGAAGATGATGGTTCTGATAAAAGAGGTGACCCCTTTCCAATAGGTAAACCCACTTTACGAGGCACCGGTGAAGATGGTGTTGTAGAAGAAGATGCCTTTTCGGAGGATAAATCCAATATTTTATGAAGCACGAGAGGGATTTTTTTGGGAGAAAGCACTAAGAGTCTTGATGGTCCGAAATATTGGTTTTCCCTTTTCGGGGATGGTGACAACTTTGACCGCATACGGTGATTATAACTATTTCGGAGGAAGTAAAGGTGATGATGCTGATGATGTGACCCTAGGATTAAACTCTAATTGTTTATGTCTAAGTCTAGGTGTCGGAAGTACAAGTGTTGATGCTAACACTTTAGATGTTTCCTTAATAGGCAAGGAAGCACTTGATGGTGGAATATATAGGTAGTGAAGAGGCAAGCTCTTGTGAGGAAGGTACTTCAGATGCAGTAATTGTGGGTGTAATTATTGTAGAAAAAGTGAAGGGAAGGGTTAAGATTGAGGACACTTCCGAAGGTATAGAAGTTGGTATAACTATGGGCACATTAACCAAAGGCATGGTCGTAGTGAAAATGGGAGTGAAAGAAGTAGAAGTATCTATGGTGGAAATTTGAAGGGATGTAAATGACTCAAGCATCGAAAGAATATCTGACATCGAGACAAATGAAGATGACACTGTTTCAGGTATAGGTGGAAGATTGGATGGTGAGGCATAGGGAGACGACTCGCTTCTAATAAAGGAAGACTCAAAGATGGACCATGTGAGGATGATGGGATCTCAGAATTTGAAGGAGCGGGGAGAGTCCCTATTTAGTCGACATGTTTGTGGTTGATCCCAATTTAGAAGAAGAATCATTAGTAGAAATGAAGCTGATAGTATGAGTGTTTGGTTTTTGAGATCCTAAAGTGTCATTGTTTGGAGATTGATTAGGAAAAGGTTGTTTAAAGACATCAAGAGATTGATTTGGGGAGCGTTGGGATTATCCAAGACGAGCTCACCTCTATCGATGAATTTTTGGATGAGATTTTTGAAAGTTTGACATCATTTTCAAGATACTAGGATGGTCGTTCTTTGTTTTCATCCAACTCTCTAATGGGAGGGAGTTCGATCATGCCAACTTCCAACATATTGTTTAAGATGGAAGTGTATGATTCCCCAATGGAGTATAAGACTCGAGATCAACTCATGATGTTTTTAATATGATAGCATTGGTGGACCCCTGATTCTTGTCTTTGTTAGAAGTGGAAGGGTTTGATTTTGTAAACCGAGAAAAATCTGGTTTAGACTTAGAACGAAGTTTTAGCTTCCCTTGTTCAATGGCACGGGACTCAAGTTTGCATGCCATCGTAAAGGATTCTTCAAATGTATGAAAGGTCTGAATCCTTAGAGTGGAAGAAATATGATTGGTGCAAGATCAAGTAAACAACTTGATCTGTTGAGATTGAGGGAGGGAGAAAGACAATTGATTTATTATTCCTCTCCAACGAGTGACAAAGTCTGCAATAGACTCATCATCGAATTGATGAATGTTATAAAGATCTGTAATTGAGATCTTATGTGTGATGTTTATTGAGAAGTTTTCAACAAACATATGAGCTAATTGAGAGAAAGAAAATAAAGAATGTTGGGGTATGTTATTGTACTAGTCTAAAGTAGGTCCTACTAGGGACATAGGAAAAGTTTGAAACATAAGCTCCTGGTCTTGGACTATAAGGTAGCAAGCATGCTTGAATGCTCACAAGTGCTGTTAAGGATCCTCCTAGCTACAAAAATTTGAGAACTTAGGAAGTTTCCATTGGGAGGATAAGGCTTAAAAGCCACCGATGGATGAATCGGTTCATTACATACTTCTTCAAAAGAATATGATGGGTGAGCCCCTTTGGTGGAGGATTCTACGTCTAATATTTTCTTAAAAAGAATTTGGACAACATCGATTGAGAGAGGGGGAATGTTGGTATGTCTCGTATAAGAAGCAAATGGTATGTTTTTCTAAGGTGTTAATGGGAGATTCATCTATTGATTAACAGGATGATAAGAGGAATAACCAAGCATTTTGGGTGATGTTTGGCAAGGTATTTGTTATGAAGGAACCTATGTATAAACAGGATATGAGATGAAAGGTGGTTGAGAGAAAGGTGGTTGAATGAAAGATGGGGCCTGTGATTGGTGGGTTCCTACACTTGTCGATTAATCGGAATGGATTGAGGAATGTGGGTGTTGATTTGATTGGATATGGTGGGGAACAAACTCTAAATGAGGCTTTTGACTACCGGATTGGTTATTAGGGGTGTCAACGCCAGAGGATGGGTAAAGGTCACTGTCGCTAGAGCATTAGAAGGAAGACCAACCTGGAGGAACCGACTAACTCGTAGGAGGGGTTGGTTCATAGAGAGATACTGACCCTGAGACGTAATAGATGGCATAGAAGAATTAACAGAAATTTGTGGGAGCGTGGATGCACTCATCATAGCTAAAGAAGAGGGCCTCTCAAAAGTAGGTTGTGGAGTAGCCAAGGTAGTCACAACACTAGGGATAGGCAAGGTCATTTGAGAACCAGTCGAACATGGTCGGTGGAAGAGAAAAAGGAGGCATAGATGTGCCACCTTCTTTCATGGTTCGAGGTGAGAAAAAGCATGCTAACTACTCTATAAAAGCCTAGGATGGTTCATGAGAATAATCATAAAATTGCTAGATCGGTGGTCCCTGATTAGATATTCGAACAAACTTATGCACTAGGTAGTCCATAAGGGCTACCGGGTTGTGGTCAAGGAGTGCCTAAAATTCAAGATCTCTGCAAGGAACATACTCTATATTAGAAGCAGATGACACCTCTAAAGGACTGGGGGAAGTTGGTCATGATGGGATCACTTTAGGATGATAGAAAGGATTATATAACCAAGATGGGTGACCAACTAACAACGGTCCCTGAAGCGCACACCGAGGGCTCTTTGAAACATCCACATTAGTGGTGGTCTCAGATGAGGAAGAGACTAGTTGATCCATTTTTCTAGATTGTGACCGGGTGATGACTGTCATAAACAAGCAAAAACATAGAAAAAGATTGACCTAACTAATGCACAGACAATTCAAGCAATGTAGGTGATTATCTCTTTTAAATTTTCATGCTTTTTAAGAAAGAAAATGTTTGGGAAGGCTTTTTAGAATGGGGACTACTCAATTGGCCAAACTAAGGATGGTTTGGGGAATGTTTTGGTGAGGAGTCCCAAAGGCACTTCAGTAAAAGACTGGTACGTGGCTTGATATAGGGGCCTACCCCACACTTCACACACCACTGCGATAAGGGAGTCGGGTGCTTTGCCAATATATACCAAAACTTTCATGAATTTATAGCGCAGGCCCGAGTACCACATAGGCTCTTCATCTTGGATGTCACTTCCAAGTAGGCGAGGCCAGGGAAGGATTTTTGTTTAAATGCTTTATACCTAGTGATTTTGGCTTTGTGTGCAAGGGTGAAAAATAAAAATCAAATAGTGTCACTACCAATTTTGATCAATTTTCCAACCTATTTAGAAAACTAGATGAAGAACATACAATAGAAATGACAAAGAAGAAGTTCTTCTTCTTTTTTAAGCACTAAAAATGAAGTGTTTGATTTTGATGAAGACAAGTCAAACAAGTTCTTTCCCAATGCGATTAATTATTTTTAAGCACCGAAACCAAAGTGTTTGAGTGTGATAAAAACAAACAAACAAGTTCTTTTTAAGTTCTTAAAAGGAGAAAACACCACAAAAGAGAAATACCTATAGATTTAGCTCTCCAAGGTGTGTGGACTTCAAAAAGCACGTTGTTGAGCTCTTCCCCTCGAACAATCCCATGAACAAGCAAAGTGCTCTACAAGACAAGGTTAAGCAAACACACAAACAAATCCAGAAAGATATATCCAGATAAATAGATACTAGTAGAAGAGAAATTTTTATTTAAGAAACTAGAAAACTTTCCAGAAAATGACAATTTTACACAAAGGGATGAATCAAAAAGTTCAGCTCTAAAATTAAATGAAAGATTTACTAATTTTAGAAATAGAAATGGGAATCTAGATATGCAAGAAAGAAATAATTTTGATTTTGCAAATTATAAATGAAAGAACCAAAACCAAAATGAAGAAAGGAAATGCTTAAGGAAAACTGATGAAAATCAGTGAAGAAAAAGAACTAAAGCTCAAAACTAGAAAAGAAATGAACTTACCAATAGGGGACTTTGGTTGGGTCCCACCGGGCGTGCCAAAATGTAGATCAAGAATTTCCGTGCTTGTTACCTATCCAAGTTAATGCACCAAAATAAACACAAAAGTCCTGAAAAACTCAAATGAAATCGATACCTGATAGTTAAGACGGGATCCGAGGCCGTAGATGGGAGGAAAGCCAATGTAGACCAGACGGGTGCACATGAGCAAACCTGCAAAGTAGATCTAAGAAACCTACGATGCACAAATCCTTGGTAGAAAAAGACAACATTAAAAGATATTTGGGTGGACTGCCCAAAAAGCGGGTCCGGGAAGCGATGAGCTTCCTTGGTGGATGTCAGTCCATGTTTTCAATTAAGGAAAGAAGCATACATGATAAAAGATGTAGGTAAATGTTTAGATTTTTTGATTAAAAGTAAAAAACATAATGTAAATAACAGAGAGAATACTATGAAAATAATGCTATATTTATGTTACTCCGTTGCACCTATCTCGCAGTTGATCGGCGTCGACCAAATTGTGATCAGTGTCGATTTCTTTAAGCGGTGCCGATTAGGGTAAATCGGCATCAACTGGAATGGGTTGGCATCAACCAGAGGCAAGTTAAATAAATCTTGATGGATGATTGATGAGGACTGGATTGTGAAAATCTGTAGGGGCTACAAAGATGCGAACAGGGTTTCACCTTAGCTAGATGCAGGAACAGAGTCACCAAGAGGTCGAGGAATCCTCACAATGTCGATGTTGTGAGGGCAGAGTAACAGTACACCTCTCAGGGATTGATTTGGACAAAATTCTCTCTTCTTTTGATTGATGATTCGAAGGCTCAAGGCTTAAGCTTTCTGTCTCTCTTCTGTCTAACCAGAACTAAATTCTGGCCCTGTATTTATAATCGGTGCCGACCGAGGTACAATCGGTGTCGTTCAAAAATTGGCATCGACCGAGTACCAGTCGGTGCTAATCAAGGAACAGATTCCCAAAATGGCCAAAAAGGACGAATTGGAAAGATAAGAGTATTATCCTTCCAACTCAAATATGGGAAATATCCCACTGTACGGTTTGGGGAGAGGATAAATAGGGGGATAGATGGATAGAATTGATATGGGAGTTTAGGAATTGATATGGGGTAGATAAGTGGTTAAGATACATGTAAAAATCATAATTAAATAGTTAATATTTAAAAATCCATGGGCAAAATACAATGGGGTATAATAAACTTAGGATAGATGTTCAATTAGATATTTAATTAATACCCTAAAGGAAAAGTGGTGATATAAAGGTGCCCTAGGTTACCCGAGAAGATAAACGAATGCGGGGGACACTAAATTGGGTAACCAATTTTAGGTGTCTATAATGCTATCTCCAATGGTAAGGTGCTTGACAACCTACAATGCCTTATCCACCAAGGGTTTTGTACTTCAATACTCGAATGTTTGAATGAGATCGACACTAAATCCTTCCAATTCCTTATCTAGTAGTGTGTCTCAAAGCATGGATGTACCATGCGTGCCCAAAACCTTGCAATGTGAAATACAACTTGTGAACCCATAATGAAGGTGGCAATGCTTCGCACTTCTCATCCATTCTATCTCACATGATTGGATATGGAGGGAAGTGGTCTCTTTACCATGGTGGTCTTTTAGAGATGAGGGTGCATTGCTCTGCAAAACCTTGCAGAGAAGAAATTCTTACCTTGCGCCATTCCAAGAGATTATCCCGATGCGTTGCCCACCAGTGCACAACAGTTTCAAGTAGCACTTAACTTAACATCCCCCTTTGTTCATTTTCCTCCTTCCACCGAGCTTTCATATTTTGCAAAATACCTCGTGCAAGGATCCTCCTGAGTACTTAGGTAGCTCCTTTCCCCTAGGCACTAGGCTCGTATGCACCTTTATCACCTTCTTTACCGATCCTCTCATGTAACATTCCCATTTTAAGACTTTAGAAACAAGGGAATTTTTTTTTGAATCATGATGTTCTTTGTTCTAAATAAAATGTCATTTAGAACACACATTCCATGCTAATCAATCTCATAACAGATAACCATATGTAGCTATAATGACTCAGTATGTTACCGATCTCTCATTCCATGACTCAGTTACCAACCGATCTCTCATGTTCACTTAAAGTGTAGAATACTTTATGTATACTAAGTATACTTGGTTCTCCTACCCTATTCCAGTACCAAGTGATCTGTTAAAGAACCTATATGAATATTGGTTACCAATATTCACTCGACATCATGTTTCTTTAAATTAGGTGACATAGAACAACGTAACTAGCAAATTTGTGATACTTTGGCCAAATATTTTCAACATATTGTTCATGATACTTTTCCTAGATGGCATATTCGTCATTTTGGAATACGTCCTTCACCTCACTCTCATCAAGTATCTATAATGGTCTTTACCGACTACCATCACCACTTGCCCAGTGTTTGACCCTAGCTCAAAGTTAGCAACATAATTTTTATAGGAAGACACTCACGATGACTTAAGGTATATGGGCATACTCAACCGACCTAAGTCAACCAAATGTGCCAAGGTACCCTGAGTCATAGAAAGATACTCCCTATTCTAAACATGCTACTAACTTGACCTAGAGAGAAAACTAAGTTCAAGTCCAGATGTGTGTAGATCTAGATGAACAATACGAAAGGGTGTTACCACATGTTAACTACAACATCAGTATCCTCAAGAAGACCTTCTTCTCGAGGGTCTTCTCGAGGGCCAACATTTGATAAAGCTGATTCATCATAACCTAGTCCTAACCTAAACTAACCTAATTAAGACCTATAACTTGGTCTACACTCACACCCATGACTAATGACTCCTCACCCGCACCCAAAACCAACCTCATAATGACATGACCAAGCCCACAACTAATCCCTCGGGAGAAAAGGAGGGAAAGTTGGCTATTTTACTAAAAATAGCCCACTTTGACTTAACCGACATCGGTTCCTACTCGACCGCCGTTGGTTACGTAACCGCCATCGGTTCCTATAAAATGACCTCCCCCAACCAAAAACAAAGGAGGGATTTTCATTGATCCGAATCAGAGGTCATTGAAAGAATCAGGATTTCACTTGGCCGAGCAGAGACAAGTGAAGAAAAGAGAGGAGTTTGTAGAGAAGGACATCAAGTCCAAGACTGCAACTGAATAACCAGAGCCCAGTGACACTCATCCAAGCATTGGGAGAGAAGATAGCTCATCTTGGATTGTCAGATCATCCTGCCTGAACCCTGCCTTCGTCATCACAGTCCTTGAACCTGCATCTTCATCAGGAACTAGTAAGTACTGTCTTGTACATTCTTTTAATAATATTTCTTGGACTTCTGAATCACAGTAATTACAAGTCTACTCCCAGATCCACTACCCGGTAACACTCTCCATCTAACTTTCATTCCTCTACCCCTACATTGCCCCAAGAACAACCCCCATACTCTCTGAGTCTTCTCCATCACCTCATTACCTATCCCCAATCATTTACCAGCCTTATAAACACCATAGCTATCATATAGCCATCGTATAGCCAACCTTCACCAAAGCCCCTAAATCACTACCCCTACCGATATCGGTTATCGAATCAAGATCCGGTGATGTGACGGACCGCATCATCACGTGATTCAAAACCAAGACCAGCCTTTTCTCTATTATTTTAACAAGGTAAATAAATTGTAATTGGACAATAGCTTATCTATTAGAATTTGTGTTAATTCATATTAGCAGGGGAACTGACCACCTTCGAAAGGAAGTCTCATATTTCTGGGCCCAAGCGGTTCCTCACTTATTATCTAATTAGAATCGGTGGTCTTGTATTCTTATTTGCGGTAGTCCTTCCCAGAAAAAAAGGAGTTCTTCGCAATCGATCTGATCTCTCTCTACGGTACGTGCACACCCTCTCAACATTCAATAGGTATTCCTCCTAGCCCTAACCCTTATCTGTTTCTCAAAGAAATGAAAGGATAGAAGCAACTCTATTCCAGGAATGGAAGCATTTCTGTGTGAAACATTTTGGCACGCCCGGTGGGACCCATTCTGGGTTTCTTTCATTTCTTGCTTGCTTTCATATAGGGAGCATACTTGCTATTTTCTTCTTCTAAATATTCATAAGATATTTTGTTATCTTTGGTAAAAGAATTTGTCTTGCTTTCACATCTTTGCATTAGTGAAAGTCATCTTCTTTGCTTCATCGAATATCATTTTCGATTTGGGTTTAAAACACTTGCATCACATTCTTGCTTGCTGTTTTCAATTCTAGTGAACATAGATTAAGTAATAGGTCATACACGTGGGGGTGATATCCATGGTATTGACAAGAAATTAATCTTACTTTCACTGCACAACACATACCGAATCACATCATAATTAACACAACAGCTCAAAACATCCCCCCTTTTCCGTGGTATTCCTCCGCCCGATTGAGGTAACCTTATAAGCCAAAACAAACTTGACATTTCCCCTAAGTCTTTTGTTTAGGATTGACATCATCTTGCATCTAAGGCATAAGCCCAAAGTGATTAAAACTAATCCTAGGGTTAGTCTGTTAATTTGCTTGTGCATCTTGCTTGTTTGTGGTTCTGTTTTTCTGTCATACACTGTTTTCTGTGATCACTTCAGAACAGCTTGAGAGGTATACTAAGCACTGTTAACCCCAAATCAGCAACTTCCTATAGATTCTTACACCAGTCCTATTCTACCGACATCGGTTAACCTACCGACGTCGGCTATAGTATAACCGACATCGGTTACCTGACCGATATCGGTTTCTGTCTTTCACAGTTCCCAAAACCAGCAACCCACCAATTCCAACATTTGTTGCTGCTTCTGTTCCTGATAGATTACATCCCTATTGTGTACTTTTGTCCATGGTTGTTATCACTCGGAAACAAGCTGCAGCCATGGTTTCACATGCCTGCTCCGTGCCTTTTCCTGAATCACCCCCTTCACATCCTGTGGGGAATCCTACGGACACCAGCGAGGTTCCCAAAATCCCTGTAGGAGATAAGGAATTTGTGAAATTTTGGACGCTAATCCTAGCGCTGTAAAATACTATTTGTCTCATGCCCCTGACCGTACACCCGATGGTCAACTCCTTGTTGGCATGCCTATTAGTATAGCTGCTCATTTAGCTCCTTCTCCACCTGATAACTCCGCTTTACTTTCTGCATCCTTAGCCCCGTCTCCAAACTCAGTGGTTTCGGGGTTCATACGGCATAGATTGGCTTTCCTTTGGTTAATCTAGGGCCCAACATATCATTACCGCTGACTGCTCCTACCTCGTCTTTCTCGCAGACTGCTCCTTTCATAACTTGCTCTCTGCCACCTATCCACACAAGCTTCCCTTCTCAAGCTCCGCCTACCTTTTCATTTCCACACACGTACCGGTGACTTCAACATCTTATATAGGACATCCCTATTCGGTCACCTCAACATATTCATCCTCAATACCTTATCAACATTCAACCCCACCATTGTCTAATGGTGGCCCTTGGCCCAATCCTCCTCCATTTACAGCAACCGCACCATCATCTCATCCAACTACTGATTTAATCAAACAAATGATGGACAAGATGCAAAATCTGGAGGCTTCTGTTTCAGGAAGCCGTAGCACCCTGACATATGAGCAAGTTTTTCGGGAGCCTATCCACCCTTCTGTCCCCCTTCATTCATATCCTCCTCAATGGGAATTACCAAAATTTACTCGTTTTAATAGTAAGGAGGATCCTCAACAACACTTGCGATCATTTAGACATGCCTGCTATCTAATTGCTCATGATGATGCCTTACTACTCCACACCTTTCCCATGTCCTTATCAGGACCCACCTTGGAGTGGTACAGTGCTTTAACCCAGCACTCAATCTTCTCTTTTAACTAATTAGCCCAATCTTTCTTGGATCATTTCTCCATTAACATTGCTAAGAAAGTATCTATCACCGACCTCTATGCTATCCGACAATTTGAAGATGAATCTATCACAGATTTCGTTGGACGATGGTGGGGCCTTATCAACCAACTTACGTATGCCTTGCCTCAGGCCGAACTTATCGAACTCTTTACGCGGGCTGCTGCTAAGCACATTTCTCCTACCCTCCAAATTCAAACTTTCCGCACATTCGATGAGGCCTTTACTATGGCTCGAAAACTAGAGATTCGAGCCTTAGAGGAAGAGAAATTGTGGTTGCGCAACAAAAACCCCAATTTCCGAACCCAAGACTCCACCAACAAACCTAACACCACCAATCCTCACACATCGACTGCTTCAAAATCAAAAGGAGCTGTACACGCGGTGATGGTCAAATCCCAACCACCGTCTAATACCCCGCCAAAAACCACCTATAAGTATAAAGCTGAGCCCATCAATTACACTCCCTTGGGAGAAACTTATGGTGTGATATTGGAAAAATTGCTTAAAGCGGGAGCTATTACCTTACCTCCTGTTAAACCTCACTCCGGGTTTGATTCCACCCATGCTATACCTTCTTGGTACAAAGAAAATGACTTCTGTAACTTCCACCGCGTGAAGGGACACAGTCATGAAAATTGCAAGATGTTGAAAAACATAGTGCAGGAAATGGTTGATGTAGGGGATATAGCCCTCGATAATCCTAACGCCCCTGCTAACCGAATTTGAAAATTTTCAACAAACCATTCCCAAATCACTCTTCTAACAGTAACATAAACCAAGATATCTTAGCCGAGGAGAGTGTTCATGAAATCCATGCAGTCTTCGACTCCCAACCAAAAGCCTCTATCGAGAAAATTCTGAATCAAGCCCCTTCACTAACGCAGGGACCCGAACCCCCTTCACCACCATCAAGACAAGATGAAATCCTTGCCGTTCCTTTCCCCATAAAGGAATTAACCACCCAGAGTTCTCTTCTCACAGATGAGCCTTCTTACACCACATCCTTGCAAGACTGTGAGCGGATGTTATCTAACTTATCTATTTCCCAAACATCTCCTTCTACCACTCTTGCTTGCACAAGAGGAAGGCTCGCCACTTCTTTTGTCATCCTTAGACGAGAAACCCCTTGAACCGGCATCACCAAATTCTTTAATCATGACGGATCCTCTCAAACATGCCCTCCTACCTATTAGTTCTTCATCGCCTAAATCTTTTCAGCGACCGGTTGACCTCTTAACGCCCATGGATACAGTGCCTCATTTACCCCCTGTATTACACCCACAGTGGACCGGAATCACAACCCACCTTTCTTCCATACAAAAGTTCCTATTCACACGTGAGGATTGTCATCCCTCAGAAGATAGATGAGTCCTATGGGAATGTTTGTGTACACCATATTCTACTCAAATGCAGATGACCGATCCAGACGCCTCTACCATATACCCGAAGTGTTTACAAAAGCTTAAAATGCCTATGTCCTCATCTTCACCCCCCTCATCTCTACCAAATACCTCATCCACCTCTATTGACCTAACCAAACCTTCCCCTATGCTTGGGACCTCACCAATTCCCAGTCTAACACACCCACCTAAACGGTTAGATTTATCCAAAAGTAAAGCCGTCCATCCACTTAGGAGACAGACCCAATCTCCTCAAGCCCAACCTATGCCTCTATCACAACTAAAACCATCGCCGTCACACCTACCTTCCATATTGGGACCTCATCCCTCCACCTTGCATCAATATATCATACCTCCTGCATTTTCTTTAAAATGACCTACGCCTTCTGCACCCATACAGAGATCCATGGGTGTATCAACACCGTCACCCCACGTATCCTGTCCACCTATCAACCCTAAACAAACTCCATCATCAAAGGATTTGTTTGTTGTCACTCCTCTTTCTCCATGGTTGTTTCCTGATACCACATCATCGGTGGCCTCATCATCTAACCAGCTAAACATAACTTCTACGTCGAAGAAGCCACGTTTAGTTAAATCCAATTATCAAAACCCCTTGGCTAAACCACCACCCATACAAATCAACCATACCCAGTCATTACCGAAACCTACCCAGTCAATAGCCTCATCTTCCTCTGAATTTGACCCGCTCAAAGGGTCTTACGCCAAAATCCTTGCTATGTTGGTGGAGAATGCGACCATTTCCCTACCCCCACTTAGACCCTATGATCCATCTAAACCTCGACCTATAGGTTATGATGAGTCTAAAATCTATGCTTACCACCACACACCAGGACATGATGTAGAGGGATGCAAAGCTTTGAAAGCCATTCTTCGCCAGTCACCTCTCTCAGATAGAAAGGTTAAGAAAAAACTTACGAAGGAGAGACCTTTAGCTTCATCCCTCTCTATACCACCTATCCCCGCCTCACCAAGATCTATCATTATTACAACCCCACCGCTCGAAGACCATGACTTATCCCTACCATCTTCCTCCTCTCATTTTCACGAGATTAACATGATTAGTGTTGCTACTCGAGGGCAGAAAAACAATGGGAAAGCTAAAGAAAGCACACCTGCGGCCTCTCTTTCTCCATCCACCATCCCGATCGCACCACCACCTAAAGTGGTTATTCGTGGACCTGCCTACCCATCTCTAATGGAGTTTCCCACCGAACCATGATCAAACAGCTTCACCAATCACCTGTAAAAATGACACTGTATGATCTCATTCAGACCTCTGAATCTCATCGACAAGCTCTCGTTGAAATTCTTCAAGGGATAGAGGTCTTACCTAATGAAACCTTTCCCGTTGCCTCCATTTTAACACCCAATCACGTTGCTTCGCTCACCAAACAACCTATCTCCCCAACCACTTTTGTCTCTGTACAGCAAGCCGCTGCTGTCAGTTTCTCCGAAGATGAAATTGTCGACTTTGGTGCAGAAGATCCTGACCCCACTCTTTTCATCTCAGCTTATGTCCGGGACATTCGGGTGCGTCGTGTTATGATTGACGGGGTGCTAGCCTAAACATCATCTCTTCAAAATCCTTCCAACAAATGAATATCCCTTCTAGCTGCATGTGTGCCAACCCCATCATGTTGCGGTCATTCAATGATGCTATTACTTCTACCTTAGGCACCGTGATCCTTAACATTCGTGTAGGGCCACGTACTTTACCCGAACTCTTCTATGTCCTTGAGGGTGAATTCCAATACAATATGTTGTTAGGCCACCCTTGGATCCGGGCTATGGGATGCGTTCCCTCCACCTTACATAGATGCATAAAATTTGAGTACGAGGGGAAGTCCTACACCGTAAAAGCTGATCCTCCCCCCTTCAAAACCTGCAATATGTTATATCACCCTAATGATGTGCTTGTACCAGTCAAGACACCCATTCATCCAACCCAACCATCCACTTCAACCACACCTCAACCATCCACCTCAACCGCACCTACACCTTCAACCAATGAAACCACCATCGCAAATACCACTTCCTTTCCCGAGACAACATCCCAACCTCAGACCCCTTAGTAGATGTTTTTCAACACCTTACGCTGGGGGAGTATCACCTATATAATGTTAGCTCTTTCCATACTCCACAGGAGTATGGACAGTTACATGCGCATCCTACCTACGACCGTCGTGTGGGGGAGGTAATCTCCTACGGGCCACCTAATTGCCACACCAACCTAACGTATGGGGGTGTCGACGCATCCTCCATTACCCCTGAACCTCCCCTTGGTGTGGTTCCCTTCCAATCCAATTTTCAATACCTGACAAATCGTCGTTTCACTCTCACCTTCTGACTCGTTGTGCTTGGAAAGGTTTTGGTTTTGGTCTTTATGAACAAGGCCGACATACAATCATTCCCGTGACTACACGCAAACACAAAGATCGTAGTGGTCTTGGATTTCCTGAAACACTTACACCGGAGAAACCTCGTGTCAGTTGTATCCGGGAAGATGACGAAGTCACCCCTTCCGAACCATCATCACCCATTTTGCCATCATCACCCACAGAGTCGATAGACCCTGAATCTATCCCTCCTAACTTTTTTTTTTCATAAACGCTATCTTCCTGGGTCCTCTCACTTATCAACGCGATAATGAGGACCCATCTTCTCTTCCCCTTCTGTATCCAGACATGATCGAAGAGGATTCACCTTCCATTAATGTTGTTGAGTGCCATGATGATGACTCCATCCTCACTTACCTTGGTGCGGATGACTCTTATATTCAACGCGCCTTACCATCTGAAACTCAAACCATGTTGAATGAGTCGACTATAGAAATCAACATCCACATAGAGGAAGATCCTCACATTGTGAAGATCGGACAATCTCTTAACGCATCAGAACAAGCCACCTTTACTACCTTTCTCCATGCCCACAACCAAGCTTTCGCTTGGTCCTACGCTGACATGCCAGGAATTGATCCTGACATTGCTGTCCATAACATTACCCTGAAACCCGATTCCAAACCAGTTAAACAAAAACTAAGAAAAATGCATCCACGCATTGCCCTCTTGGTCAAAGAAGAGCTTCAACGACTCCTTTCCATTTCCTTCATCTTGCCTATTGACTATCCTCAATGGATTTCTAACATTGTACCTGTCACTAAAGCGACAGGGGGACTTCGGATATGTACAGGATTTCCGGGACCTTAACCTCGCTTTCCCGAAGGATGACTTCCCCCTCCCGAGTATTGATCAACTTGTTGATCTCACTGTGGGCCATGAGATGCTTTCTCTCATGGATGGCTTCTCGGGATACAATCAAATTTTGGTAGCCCCGGCCGATCAACATAAAACTACCTTCATAACTCCGTGGGGAACCTTCTGTTATCGTGTCATGCCGTTTGGCCTTAAGAATGCTGGTGTGACCTATCAGCGGGCTATGACTTACATTTTTCATGACATTATGCACACTATCCTTGAGGATTATGTTGATGATCTTCTTGGCAAATCTAAACATCGCAGTGAACATCTCGATGTTTTAACCATTATTTTCGATCGCCTGTTACAATATTGTGTTCATCTTCAACCAAAGAAATGTGTCTTTGGTGTCCTTTCGGGAAAACTTCTTGGTTTTATCGTCTCTTTGCGTGGCATCGAGGTCGATCCATCTAAAGTCAAAGCTATCCTAGAAATGCCCCCACCTACTAACCTCAAACAATTGCGTAGTTTGCAAGGTAAACTCCAATCTATCCGGCGTTTCATCTCCCAACTCTCGGATCGATGTCAACCTTTCCATCACCTCCTTAAAAAGGACATTGCCTTTCAATGGAGTGAAGAGTGCCACCAAGCCTTTGAGGCTCTCAAAGCCTATCTCTTGCAGCCACCTGTGCTTATCCCACCTCAGGACGATCACCCTTTCTACCTTTACCTTTCTTGCCACCGACCATGCGGTAGGAGCCATGCTCGCACATCGTGACTCCGAGCATCGAGAACAAGCCATTTATTACATAAGTCGTACTCTCGTGGATTACGAGACTAGGTATACACATGTAGAAAAGTTGTGCCTAGCCCTTTCATTTCGTGGCCACCAAACTCCGACACTACCTCCTGAATCACAAAACTTTTGTCATCACCAACGTGGACCCCATTCATTATATGTATGCCAAACCACATCTAAACCAACGCATCACCCGATGGCTTATGCTCCTCACTGACCTCGACCTTGAATTTATACACCAGAAGTCAATCAAAGGACAAACTATCGCAGACCAACTCGCGGAAGCCCCTTTACCTGGGGAACAATTTACCAATTTTAATTTCCCCGATGAACTCATCGCCACTCTTTCACTCAGTGAGGAGTCATATCCAATGACCCTCTTCTTCGATGGATCCAAATGCCAGTGCGGCGGAGGAGCCGGCGTTGTTCTCATTCCTCTTGACGCTGAGCCTATGCCTCTTTCATTCCGGCTCGATTTCCCCTGCACTAATAATACAATGGAATACGAGGCCCTTGTTTTGGGTCTCCAGGTTGCGTTACACTTAGGTGTCAAATCTATCAATGTTTTCGGTGACTCTCAATTGGTAGTCAATCAAGTTATGGGCATCTACCAATGTAAAAATGAGGAACTTCAAAAGTACAAACATTACGTGGATTCACTTTTGACCTTATTTACTCATTATTCTATCCAAACCATTCCCCGCTCCACTAACAAATTTGCGGATACTATGGCTTGCTTAGCCTCACAAATTCCTGCCTCACCAACTGACTCTGACATTTTCATCTTGGTCCAACAACTCTTTGCCCCATCTTACTCAGCCCCGGTTGTTTGTATGATAAATAATGTGTCTGCTAATTCGCAGGATACCTGGTATCACCAATTTCATGACTATCTTACAACCTCTGTTCTCCCACCTGACCTTACTAGTAACGGCAAACACGCTTTTCTTAAAATTGTTTCTCGTTATGTCATCATGGGGGGACTCCTTTATAAACGTGGCTTTGATGGCATCCTCCTTCGATGTCTAACCGGCGCGAAGTCACCTATATCATCCAACAAGTCCACGACGGTATTTGTGGTGGACATTTTAGTGGCCTTGCCGTGGCCAAATGAATCCTTCGCCTAGGTTATTATTGGCCTACTCTTAATAACGACTACTACGAATATGTTAAGTGTTGTGTTATGTGTCAACAACATGCCAACCTTCAACATACTCCTAGCCATCCACTACAGGTCGCACGAGATCTTTGGCCTTTCTCACAATGGGGTTTAGACCTTATTGGTGAGATTCACCCACCCTCTTCACAACGTCACCATTGGATAATCACAGCAACCGAATATTACACTAAATGGGTGGAAGCCATTCCACTCATTTCAACCAAAAAAGAAAAAATCGTAGAATTCATTAACCATCACATTATCTGTCATTTTGGCGTTCCTCATCGCCTGATAACAGATAATGGTAAATCTTTCAAAAATAAGTTGTTACAAGACCTTTGTGACAACTTTGGTATCAAACTTAGCTTCTCATCACCTTACTATCCACAAGCCAATGGTCAAGCCGAATCTTCTAATAAAACCCTAACCAAAATCCTCATGAAAGTTGTTAACGATTCTGGAAGCAATTGGCCTGATCACATCCCCTTTGCCCTTTGGGCTTATCGGACTAGCATTCGTACCTCCACTAATGCCACACCATTTTCATTGGTATATGGTACCGAGGCTGTCTTGCCTCTCGAAATACAAATACCCTCCCTAAGAATATCTCTTCAGGATATTCTCACCAATGATGACTTCCGCCAAGAGCGGTTAGCCCAATTAGAGCTTCTTGACGAGCGTCGTCTTACAGCTCTTGACCACCTTCAAATCTATCAAAAACACATCAAGCGTGCTTATGATAAGTGACTTCATGAGCGTACCTTTAAGGTTGGTGATCTTGTCCTCAAAGAGAATCAACATGTAACCAAACTAGAAAAGAGCAAACGTGGAAAATTTGCTCCTAATTGGATTGGGCCCTACATTATCACTCATACTTACGGATCAGGCACTTATCATTTAGCTTCGCTTAATGGTAAACCCGAGCCTGAACCCCTTAATGCCTTGCATATCCGACCATTCTACTGTTGAATTTAGTGTTATATCACTTCTTATCTACCTTGCGCTCGTCCCTTGAGCTCGTTTACCACCTCATACACTTTGTTTCATGCATCTCAAAATAGAATCAAGCTCACGTGGTTTGGTCATCACCTCCTCTTAAAGATGCCTTCCCCTTTTTAGTCTGGTCCATGACTTAAAAGTATCAAAATAACATGTTCTCAATTATACACTTATGGGATATTCTTGAGTCAAACTTCCTACAAAACTAGATGCTTCATGCCAAATGGACATCTAGACCTCTAAGTTATACATAGACTGCTCCCTCGAAGGACAGCTATGTGTAAAGCCACATCTCCTATTATAAATAGACTGCTCCCCCGAAGGACAACTATACACAAAAGCCACATCTGCTACTATAAATAGACTGCTCCCTTGAAGGACAACTATACAAAGTCAGCCTTTATCAGAATCTTCTCGCATTGATCAGCTTCGTGAAGACCTCAAGAACAACAAAATACATATCCCATGTAGACTTCCCGCATCGATCAGTCTATATCCAGAACAAAATAAAAGCAGTATTCAAAAGCACTTTTGAGTCATGGACTTGTCTATCTAGGTTTGGTTCTCTTTGTCAGCATAATTACCTTCTAACAAATTCTCTGCACCCCAGCTTTATCAGCCACCTCACCTCACCATTCGTCAAAACAACAAAACTCAAGGGACGTGACGTATATCCGATATATTGTGATTATACAACTCTTTTCACCTATTGACTTCTACCTATGCAAGGTACCTAGGGATTCAAGCTCATCCTATGTTAATATGTGGTTTGTTTAGCTCTTCTCAACTACGGGACACTTTTGCCTCTTTTGCTCGACTCTAGGATTGTGTGTTGACCTTAATCAGGACACGATTCCCTACTACTTGGGTAAGCTAACTTTCGCTTCACCTATACCTTACCAACACCAACAACATTACCCTACCAACATCAAATTTTTTACCAACCAACAAATTGCCTAACCACAACCAAATTGCCTGAATTCACCTCTCCCTGGTTCTAAGGGAGAACTACATCGGTCTGAGGCCTCTTCTTGCTTTGTGCAATGGGCTATGTAGGCAGCACTTAGGAGACATGGGGTCTCCCAAGGTTAGCTCGACCATCCCCTACCATAACCTATCATGTGTGGTATATATAAATCTATTTGTGTATTTCTATTCGCTCACATTCATCTTTATCCTTTTTCAAAACAAGACATTCAAAACACAACCATTCTTATTATTATCATAACTCAAATCAACATACATATTCAGTTTTATTTAGATGTTAAACACATACATCTTCTCTATCATCGACGATGCAGGTCGACATCCTTATTTATTCTTATATTCCTATGAAATTCACTTAGACCCTTGCGCCTCCTCCCGAATCAGGTGGTGATCGTGATCGTCGATGCCACTCACTTGGCCTCTCCATCCTCAAAGGTGCCACTGCTATTGGTTCCTCCCACTGATCCGCCAACATCTCCTGTAACATACGAATACGTCCTCTTGCGTGGAGGAATCTTGCCTCTAGTCTCTCCACTCGTGACTCTGCAACCGCTAACAATCTCGTTGTCTCATTCACCCGCGTTTGGAGCTGATGAACTAAACCCTGCAGATGATCTCTCTCCGACTGTAATCACAGCTATGTCAGGATGATCACGTACACCTCACAGCTCTGCTACCCACCATAATCTATAGGCCTCTGTCGCTCCTGCATCCATTACCCTGTGATCGGCTGCTATCTCCTCTGGCCCTTCTGGAGGTGTTGGCCGGGAGGTGAGAATGCTTGCCTCGGCGTCGATCCTCATGTATGGTCTATAAGCCATAGGTATATCCTACACAAATCCAAATTTTCACCGCACGTGATCTAGAGGAATCCTCTCGTATTCACCTGGCCTGTGCCCTGCGATCCACCTCAATCACTCTACACCCCTCAACTCCTCAGCTATGTTCTCTGTCACCATATAGTTCCCGTAAGGTCTCCAACAAATATCCACAATTGTCACCATCTCCCATACCTACCTATAATACTCGATGTCATCTATCACGGCCTGGGATCTCACCTCTTGTTCTGTCTGGACCCATCATCTGAATCCCAACCTCTGCACTCCTGTCTCTCCCGACTGGATGGGTCGGCCTATCGGTCGCACACAAACAATGTGCTCATAGGCCCAACAATGTAATAAGTATGAACAATCCAGTGTCATCCTGTGTTTTCACCTGCAAGCCCATAAACCCCTGTATAACTCCACCAAATATGTGGGTGCCCATGCAAAAGTCACGCTCCTTTCTATCATTTCCCAAATAACACTCATCAATGCTTTTGGAAATCTTCCCCCCTCCACCCTCGGTAATGCATAATACCCCACCGCTATCATTAATACCACTGCCAACCTTGTTTCCTCAGGGTGTGTTGCATACATTGTACCATAAGTGAATGTCAAACCTCACTGTGTCAACTCCTCATGCAGCTGCACCAAATACTATTGTTATTGCTCCCGCCCACGCTAGGCAACGCCTGATACACTGGTCTTCCTATAATTGGGAGCCTCAAAATTCTAAACACATCTTCCAACGTCACTATCATCTCCCCTGTTGGTAGATAGAAGGTATTATTTTCTAGGTTCCATCTCTCAATCAACGCCTGCAACATAGCATGATTGCGTGCGATTCATGAATAATAGTGGATTCCACTTAGCCCCACACGGTTTATCAATGCCCATTCAGCTGGTGTTACATCCGCTCGGATTCGTGACAACAAAGCTGGCACAGTATCATTCATCCTTAACCTTGCCTCCGCCTACATACATCAAAATGACACACAACCATTCAATAAATCAAATCCCCAAGGGTTTTTTCTCACATTCTAGAAATTCCTACAGTAACCGGTATCGGTTATAGATAACCGATACCGGTTTACTAACCGATACCGGTTATCTCTAAACGATACCGGTCACAGTCAAACATATACAGCCTCCTTAAAAACATACACCTACGATAATTATTTTGCTCATTTACTCCTCTCTATACCTATAAACATATGTGAACACCCTGCTTTCCTACCCCATAACACTCACTCTATCCCAAACCCTTGCCTATCACCTTTTCTTTCTCATCTCTACCCTCTTACCTTCTCTCATCCTATTCATCAAAACATGCAAGAATTAAAATACAACCAAACCGTTTACCTCTCGGGATGCAGCAGCTTGGGGTGGAACTTGTCTTCCCTCTCGTCCCTGCCTGCTGGATGCTTCTCCTCGTTCAGCCATGTTCACCACCCTCTTCAAATATAATTTGCCTTTCTAACTTCTTAATCTCAGCCCACACTCACTTCACCTGTCTCTTTCCTCCTTATCACTCAATTCTTTCATGCAATTACCTATATCAGTCATCAAACAACGTCGCATTCGTATTTAACTTGTTGCATGACTCTAAAAATAAGAATTCTAAAAATAAGAACTTAAGTTGCCGCCCAAGCTTTTCTACTTTTAGAAAAGCTCGTTTTGGCATAACCGGTATCGGTTACCTAACCGATATCGGTCTACAATCTACCGACGTCGGTTAGCTAACCGATATCGGTCACATGCCTCCTTTTTTAAAATCTGGGCCTTTTCTTTTTATTTTTTACAAATTTTTGTAGCGCCCGCCTCTTTTTCCTGCATAACAACACCATTATCAATATTTGTCATCAAAATCACATCAATATCTCATCACAATTTCATCAACATCATCTACCTACAATACAACAACCATCAAACAAAATACATACGACATTTTAATATATACACCATTTGGATCTAACTCATCATCTACATACATTCCATTTCAAAAACAATCGACAAAACACATAAAACATTTTATACACAGCATGTGGATCAAAATCATCATCTCTATATATATCAATATTTCAAATATACAACTTGCCCTGCATGGGGGCCTCTGTGATCTCAAAATAATACAAAGCCGGCATGCAGGCCACAATCACTGTCAAAATCTTGACTCGGCTCGCAGGCCGGTCTCTCATGTCAAAAATATACTCAGCTCGCAGGCCGGTATCAACTATACAACCTGTACTCGGCTCGCAGGCTGATATATACAACAAAAATGAATAAAAGAATCATATATGGGCGCGAGCTTCTATATACAACCGGTTCACGAGACCGGTGTCTCTATCCAATATCCAAAACACCAATCTCCTCTGTAGGGATACCTCAGCTCTCTCCACTGCCCTCGGCTGTCTCCCTGTTGGTCCTGTGCTTTGCCTCTCACCTCCTCCCCTATAACGGACCCACCAAATTGTGTGGCTGCACCCCCCTGGGATCTCTGGCTCCACGAGGTCTCGGCTCACAGTGCCGCATATGGTCAGTAATCAGCCCCATTACCATCAAGGACATCTTGATAATACTAGGCCTCCGCTCTCACCTCCATATAGTGGGCCCGTGCCACCATGGCTACTGGGGCTGGTCCCCCGAGTCCTAATAATAATGGCCCTCGCCTGCCTGGGTGCACCCCAGCTGCTGTAGAGGTATTCGAACCTTTACTGCGGCATCTTTGGTGCTCGGTGGTGCTGTGGTGTGTACCACTGCTGTGGTGGTACTTTGCTATGGCTATACTCTATGGCTATACTGTGGCTATACTGTGCTCGCCTCGTGCTCGGGATAACCGCCCTGTAATACCCCGATCTATGCTCGTGCATCAAAGTTGCCCAGTAACAACTACACTGTCCCCCAAGAGCCGGTCCCTCTCTACTATAACAGCCACTAAATCTGGCTGTGCGGGTTGTGCTCTCCTGGCTGCTCTCTGCCCTGCCCACCACACCAAAAATGAACCTGTACACCTGGCGTCATCCACTATATCGTTGGCCAACCTCTCTGCTACCCAATCTGGGTCAACAGGCTACGGAGCGGCAGTGGGGCCTCTACATCATCCCTCCGGTACTATGGGAAGGGAGGTGGCTCATCCTGTCACAGCCCCAACTACCGTCGTACCCTCTCTAAGGGTATCCACTCATACTCTCCCGGCCTCCGTCCTGCTATCCAGAAAGTATACTGGATCTAGCGCTTGGGGCTGATGGCCTCTGTAAGGCCTCCATACAATATCCAATGCGGTCAAGCCCTCTAGCATATGACGGTAGTAAGCTACATCCCATCCTGCGAGCACCGCTCATGGCTGGCCCACGACCCCCAACCACCTCTGAAAGCCATACCTGTATATAACCTGTGGCCATGGCTACTGGGGCAGCCCTACTGGTCAAATACATATGATGTGCTCATATGCCCAGCAGTGTAACAAAAATGTGGAACAAATCCCAAATCACCTCATCTGGTGATAACCCCACAGCTCTCTGTATAGCTGCACCAGGTATACTGGTGCCCAGTGTAGACACTTAAAATTGGTTACTCAATTTAGTGTCCCTCTCATTCATTTACTTGCTTAGGTAGCTGGGGCACGTTTTACGTCACCAACTATCCCCTTGGGATATTATCCAATTTGTGATTTAATCACTTATTCCAAATTTAATTCACCCCATCACATCTTACCCATGAGTGATTAAATATTAAATATTTGATTACGCTTCTTCCCATGCATCTTAATCACTTATCCACCCCAAATTTATTCTATCTATGTATCACATCTATTTTTCCTCTTCCCTAAGCGGGATATTTCCCGTATTCGGGATAAATCTTATCTTTCTTGAAATCGCTCATTTTGGCCATCTCGGGAGTCTATTCCGCGATCGGCGCCGACCCATATGGTCGGCGCCGATTTTCTAGGAGCGGCGCCGATTATAAAAGCGAGTCCAGAACTCAGTTCTAGGGACCGAAAAAGAGACCACGAACGAGCGAAAAAGTGAACAGATGAAAAAAGGAAGCACTTACGCATGAACAGAGAGTGAGAGAGATACAGGTTGTGAGAAAGAGAGATCTTCTTAGCATCAATTGTATCAAATAAGGGCAGATCCTGTCTGAATCAATCCCTGAGAGGAGCACCGTTACTCTGCCCACATCACGTCAACATCGCACACAACCATCTATCATCTGGTGACTCTGTTCCAGTGTCTCGCCAACTTCGGCACATCCAGCAGACCACATTCACCTTCTAATTCCCGAATCTTATCGCACAGTCCCTGATTGATCGATCTGCCTTTAGTCGACGCCGATCTCACCCAGTCGACGCCGATTCATCTCGATCGACGCCGACCACATCAATCGACGCCGATTCTACCCAGTCGACGCCGATTTCCCTGCAGATAGGTAAAAGGACACAGGTAACACAAATTCAGCATTATTTCATAGTTCCCTGTTTTCTGTATTTTCTGTCTGCTGTTTAGATTCTGTCTTATTACTGCAATCAGAAAATCTAGCTTTTTACTTACATCTTTTATCATGTATGCTTCTTTTCTTAATTGAAAACGTGGACTGACATCCGCCGAGGAAGCTTATCGCTTCCCGGACCCGCTTCTCGGGCAGTCCACCTAAATATCTTTTAACGTGGTCTTTTTCTGTCAAGCATCGGTGTTTTGCAGGTTACTCGGATCTATTGTGCGAATTGCTCGTGTGCGCCCGTCTTATCTACATCGGCTTCCTCATCCGTCTACATCTTCATCAGGTATCAATTTCATTGGAGTTTTTCAGGGTTTTTGTGTTTAGTTTGGTGCATTAACTTGGACAGGTAACAAGCGCGAAATCCTTGATCTACATTCTGGCACGCCCGGTGGGACTGAACCAAAGTCCCTTATTGGTAAGTTCATTTCTTTCCTAGTTTTGAACTTTGTTCCTTTTCTTCACTGATTTCTATCAGTCCTATTTGAGCATTTCTTTTCATCATTTCAATCTTGTTTTTTTTTAGGCGAAATCGTTATCTTCGAAATTTTTCTAGTTCCTTAAAAATAGAGATTTCTGTTTCACCGTTATCTGGATATATCTTTCTGGGTTTTCTTTGGTGTTTGCTTAACCTCTTCTTGCGGAGCACTTTGCTTGTTCGTGGGATTGTTCGAGGGGAAGAGCTCAACAACGCGCTTTTTGAAGTCCACACACCTTGGAGAGCTAAATCTACAGGTATTCCTCTTTTACGGTGTTTTCTCCTTTTTAGGATTTCTTTGTCGGTTGCCTATCACATCCAAACACTTCAATTTTTGGTGCTTAAAAAGAACTTAATCGCATTTGGGAAAGAATCTGTTTGACTTGTCTTCATCGAAATCAAACACTTCGTTTTTAAGTGCTTAAAAAGAACTTTTCCTTTGTCATTGCTGCATGTTTTTCATCTAGTTTTAATTAGGCTGGAAAATTGATCAAAATCGGTAGTGACACTATTTGATTTTTATTTTTCACCCTTGCACACAAAGCCAAAATCACTAGGTATAAAGCATTTAAACAAAATTCCTTCCCTGGCCTCGCCTACTTGGAAGTGATATCCAGAGGGAAGAGCCTACGCGGTACTCGGGCCGCTATAAATTCACGGAAGATTTTGGTATATATTGGCAAAGCACCCGACTCCCTTATCGCGGCGGTGTGTGAAGTGCGGGGTAGGCCCCTATATCAAGCCACGTCTGGGTCTTTTCTTGAAGTGCCTTCGGACTCCTCACCAAACATTACCCAAACCATCCTTAGTTTTGCTATCGAGTAGTTCTGTTCTAAAAGCCTTCCCTAACACTTTCTTTTCTTAAAAGCATCAAAATTTAAAGGAGATAATCACTTGCTGCTTGCTTGATTGTCATGCATGCATTAGTTAGGTCAATCTTCTTTTCTGCGTGTTTATGACGGTTATCACTCGGTCACAATCTAGAAGAATGGCTCAACTGGTTCCTTCTTCCTCCGAGATCACCACTAGTGTGGAGGTTACGGCACCCCCCCAATCTTCCTCGGGACCACTGTTAGTTGGTTCCCCATCATGGTCATATAATCCTTTCTATCAAGCCAAAGCAATCCCATCACGTCCAGCTTCCCCTAGTCCTTCGGAAATATCATCTGGCTCGGAGTATGTTCCCCGCGGGGATCCTGAATTCCAGGCATTCCTCGACCGCAATCCGATAGCCCTCATGGACTACCTAGTACACAAGTCTATTCAAATATCTGATCAAGGACCACCAATCCAACAAGTGTACGATTATCCTCATGGATCATCCCAAGCCTTTGTAGAGCAGTTTGCATCATCTCTCTTGCCTCGAGTCACGGAGAAGGGTGAGGCCCCTATGCCTCCCTTTTCTCTTCCACCTACCATATCGACTAGTTCTCAAATAGTCTTACCTATTCCTAACACCGCAGTTACCTCGAATATTCCACAACCTACTTCTGAGAGGTCTTCTGCCCTGGCTATAATGAATGCGTCTGCACACCCGCATATTGCTGTTAATTCATCTATGCCCTCCATCGTGTCCCAAGGTCAGTACCTCTTCATGAGCCAACCCCCTCCGAATAGTCAGTTGGCTCCTACTTCTCGTCCTCTAGGGGGTCTTTCTTCCAATATTCCAGCAACTGTGACCTTCGCCCATCCTCTAACATCGGCACCCTTAATACCTAATCCGGCAGTAGAAGGCCCCTTTCAGGTCTTGTTCCCCAATATGTCCAATCAAGCCGGCACTCATATTCCTCAATCTGTCTCGATTCAATCAACAAACATAGGAGTCCACCAATCACAGGCTCCGTCCGTCATCCAACCTTCATTTTCTCAATCACTTATTATCTCACAGCCTGCCTATACGCAAGCCACCTCACAGCAAATACCCCACCCGGTGTCACCCAGAACACCTGGTTATTCCTCTTATCATCCTATCCATCAACAGATGAATCCTCCATTGACACCTCAACAACATCCACCACTTACTTCTTATGTAGGACATACCAATGTACCTCCTCCTCAATCTGACATGGTTCAAATTCTCTTCAAGAAAATCGCAGACTTGGAAGCCTCCACAAAAGGGGCTCGTCCTTCATACTCCTTTGAAGAAGTGTGTAATGAACCCATTCACCCCTCAGTAGCTTTCAAGCCTTATCCTCCCCAATGGGAACTTCCTAAATTTTCAAAATTTCATAGTCGGGAAGACCCTCAACAACATTTGCGAGCATTCAAACATGCTTGCTACCTCATAGTCCAGGATCAGGAGCTTATGCTCCGTACCTTTCCTATGTCTCTAGCGAGTCTGCTTTAGGCCGAAATACAATAACATTCCTCAACATTCCTTGTTTTCTTTCTCTCAATTGGCCCAGATGTTTGTTGAAAACTTTTCAATAAATATCGCGCATAAGATCTCGATCACAGATCTTTATAACATTCGCCAATTCGATGATGAGTCTATTGCAGACTTTGTCGCTCGTTGGAGAGGGATAATCAACCAATTGTCTTTCTCCCTTCCTCAATCCCAACAAATCGAGTTGTTTACTCGATCTTGTGCTAATCACATTTCTTCCACTTTAAGGATCCAAACTTTTCATACCTTTGAAGAAGCCTTCACGATGGCACGCAAACTTGAATCTCGCGCCATTGAGCAAGGGAAGCTAAAACTTCGCTCTAAATCTAAACCAGATTTTTCTCGGTTTACCAAACCAAATTCTTCCCCTTCTAAAGACAAAAATCAAGGATCCACCAACGCTATCGTATTAAAAGCATCACGAGCCGACAATACTTCTAATCAAACACCACGAAGAGACCCCTCATCTTCTCGAAAAGGGACTTCATCATCTCGATCCTTCGCTCCATTGGGGGAATCATATGCCTCTATCTTAGAAAAAATGTTGGAAGTTCGCATGATCGAACTTCCCCCCATTAGGAATATTGATGAAAACCAAGAACGTCCATTCTGGTATAGGGAAAATGATTTCTGTCATTATCATAGAACCAAGGGTCATGACATCGAATGATGTCAGACTTTCAAAAATCTTGTCCAGAAATTCATTGATAAAGGCGAGCTCATTCTGGATAACCCAAATGCTCCCCCAAATCAGGCACTTGATGTTTTTAAACAACCTTTTCCCAATCATGCCCCGAACCATAATGTTTCAGAGTCTCAAAAACCAAACACCCACACTATCAACTTCATCTCTACTGAAGAATCTTCTTCTGAAACCAAGCCATCTGCAAACACATCAATCGAATCAGAACCTCCTTCCACTTCATCAATCACTGGAATTTCACCATCTTCAGATATCCCGTCTTTGAATATTCCTACATTACTAAGCACGGAATCATCTCTCTCCACTCCTTTGTCTGACCTTCCATCCATACCCGAGACAGTGTCATCCTCATCTGTCTCATCATCAGACATTCTTTCAATACTCGAGGCAATTACATCCCTTCGAGTTTCCACTACAGACACATCTACTTCTGTTGCTCCCATTCCCGCTGCAACTATGCCCTTGGTGAACGTACCTATAATTGTGCCGACTTCGATGGAAGCATCTTCGATTTTGACCCTTCCTATCTCTTTTCCTACAGTAGTTTCACCCATGATTACTGCATCAGAAGTAGTCCCTTCGCAAGGAACTGCTTCTTCATCACCCCCTTCTTCCATCACTAATGTTACTTTGCCTATTAAAGAAAAATCAAAAGAAGTAGCATCAACACCTATACACTCGGTTCCTGAACCTAAACCGAGACAACCAAAATCTAACGTTACACCATCAGTACCTCCCCACCTGCTTCCTCCGAAAAGATTACAATCACCTTATGCCGTTGAAGTTGTCACCATCCCTGAAAAAGGAAAGCCCATATTTCGGACCATCAAGACTCTTGGTGCTCTTCCACAAAAATCTCTCTCTACGCCTCATAAACGATTGGATTTTCCCGCTGAGAAGGTGTCTTCTTCTACACACTTATCAAAACCATCATCTTCTTCTACAACACATTCCTCACCAATACTCCGAAAAATAGACTTACCTACTAAAAAGACGTCACCTCTTCTATCAGGATCATCATCTTCATTACCAAAAACCAAGGCACTCTATGTTCCTCCGATTTCACCTACTTTGGGAGCTTCTTCCTCTTCTAAACCGACATTATCTAAATCATCAGTAAATTCGACCAAGCAACCCCCTTTGTCTCCAAAGACCACAAAATTTGTCACATCTCCATCATCTTCAAAATCTATTTTAGGGGCTCCTCCTCCACCAAAGTCAATCATGTCTCACTTACTCCCATCTCAAGTGCCCAAGACTGCTCCTCCAAATGTCCAAACAAATAAGAGGATCCCTAAAAAGACTGTTAAACCTAACATGCAAGTTCTTTTACCTCGGCAGTCGGTTAATGTAAAAGAACCACCTTCATCATCTCTATCCTCCTCTTCGTCTACCGGATTCTACACCGAAATCCTTCATCAACTTATCCAATCTTCATCCATAACCCTTCCTCCGATTAAACCTTATAACCCTAAAGGAGTGAAACCTACCTGGTTTAACTCTGATTTGATTTGTGCTTACCACCGTACCCCGGGTCATGATACTGAGGGATGTAAAGCTCTTCAAGCTGTTGTGAACAACCTTTTGGAAGAAAGTGATCTTTTGCTGGAGGAGGAGGAACAAGTACCTCCTGTCACCTTAGCCCCATCTGAGCCCCAACAATCCACTCAGACCTCTGGTGGTCCCACTCCACTTGATCTTCCACCTTCCCAAATTGACACAATCCATATCGCCACTAGAACCCAACACTATGATAACCCATCTTCATCTTCAGCATCTCGACCACGGGTTGTCATTTCTGCAGCCCCTGAAGGCGTTTCTCCTTCCTCATCAGCCCCACGACCCAGGGTCTCTATTCGTGCTGCACCTCGGGCTCAAGTTCCCGTGTCTGTTGAGGAGAGTGTTATGAAACAACTCACCCAGGCTCCGGTCAAAATGTCTCTTTTTGACCTCATCCAATCCTCTCCACAACATCGCCAGGCTCTAATCGATAATCTGCGTCGCATCGCAGTGAATTCCGATGAGCCCCAGCCCTTCGAGTTGGTTGTTGGATTGAATGGACCATCAACCGCCATTTCTTTTGAAGATTCGGAAATTCCTCCTCTTTCTTCAGAGGATTTGGAGGCTCCCCTCTTTATCACAGTCCAAATCAATAACACTACCTTAAAACGTGTTATGATCGATAGTGGAGCTGCACTCAACGTCATCTCCTCGCACACGTTTGAGCAACTTAAGTTACCAAAGAATGTAGTGTCACCCCCGCCTTTCGCCCTTCGATCATTTAACGATCAGCTAGCAGTTACTTTAGGAACTGTGGTCTTACCCATTCGAGTAGGTAAGAAGCTGCTTCATGAACTCTTCTACATTGTCGAAGGAAAATTCCACTATAATATGATCCTCGGACGCTCCTGGATTCGCGCAATGCATTGTGTCCCATCCACCCTCCATCGATGCTTAAAATATCAATATGAGGGCAAAATATATACTCATCCAGGAGATCCTTTTCCTTCCGCACAATGCGACATGACCACAAGATCTGCCCCTTTAAAAGAAAATGCATGTTCTCCTGACGGGGCCTCATCTTCTTCCATACCTGCAACCAAACTACCGGATTTACAAAATCTAGAAGAGACATTGCAGCGTTTCTCACTAGGAGAGCTTCCTCTCTTTTCTTTTGATGCCCATCTCAAACCTAATGAGTATGGTAGACCAGACAAACAACCTGAATATCAACCAGGTCTCGGTCGCATCGTCACCATTGGTCTGCCCAATCAACAGACTAATTTCATCTACGGTGGTCTTGATACGCCTCACTATCGCCCAGATTCTCCTCCTAGGACCAAACCTTACTTAACAGGGTTTGATTATCTACAGAATCCCACGTTTGCAAAAACTTATCTATATCGATGCGCGTGGAAAGGTTTTGGCCTGGGAAAATATGAACAAGGTATACATGACCTCAAATCCATTCCTACTCTCATGCCACATCAGAAATTTGGTTTAGGATTTAAACCTCTTTCAAAAGCCACCATCACTATTCTCATGAGCCTCTTCCTACTGAAGAACCATCTTCCCCCACTAAGTCAGAAGCATCACTTGATGTGGACGATGACATTTCCATCCCACCTAACTTTTTTTTTTGATCAATACCATTTCCTTAGGGCCGTTAGCCTATGAGACTAACAATCGGTCCGCTTCTATACCATTAATCTTCCCTGAAATAGTTGGAGACGACTCTCCTACTATCAACACTATCCACTGTGCGGATGATGATTCCGTCCTCACCTATCTGGGGGCAGAGGATTCATATCTCCCAAGACTATTCCTTCTGACACGTCTACCCTTCTCAACGAAGCCACTATTGACCTTAATATAGGGACTTCTGAAGACCCTCGCATCATTAAGGTCGGCCAATCCCTTAATCCACAGGAATTAGGGGACTTTACCACTTTTCTTTCCAAACATCGTCAAGCCTTTGCTTGGTCATATGAGGATATGCCAGGACTCGATCCCGATATTGTGGTCCACAATATCGTTACTCTTCCCAACATCAAACCAGTTAAGCAAAAATTACGTAAAATGCACCCTCGAGTAGCCCTTCTTGTTAAAGAAGAATTACAGCGCTTGCTCTCGGCTAACTTCATCCAACCCATCGATTATCCACAATGGGTGTCCAATGTAGTACCAGTAACTAAGGCTACTGGGAAAATTCGAATTTGTACCGACTTCCGGGATCTTAATCTTGCTTGTCCAAAAGATGATTTTCCTCTACCTAATATCGACCAACTCGTAGATTTAACTGCGGGTCATGAGATGCTTTCTCTTATGGATGGTTTCTCTGGATATAATCAAATTCTCATCGCACCAGAAGACCAACATAAGACTTCCTTCATAACTCCTTGGGGGACCTTTTGTTATCGTGTCATGCCTTTTGGTCTTAAGAACGCAGGAGCAACCTATCAACGAGCAATGACCTACATCTTCCATGATCTCTTACACAAAACTGTGGAGGATTACGTTGACGATCTCCTCGGTAAATCCAAACGTCGTCAGGATCATCTTTTCATCCTTGCACCTCTCTTTGAGAGGCTTATCCGCTTTTGTCTTCGTCTAAATCCATCTAAATGCGTGTTTGGCGTTCTCACTGGTAAACTTTTAGGTTTTATCATTTCCATCAGGGGTATTGAAGTGACCCCGCAAAAATAAAAGCCATCCTTGAGATGCCTCCCCTTCTAACTTGAAGCAACTCCGCAGTCTCCAAGGACGTCTTCAGTCAGTGCGTCGTTTTATCTCCCAATTGTCGGACCGTTGTCAACCTTTTCACCATCTCCTCCGTAAGAATGTTCATTTTGAATGGGATGAGCATTGCCAAAAGGCCTTTGATGATCTCAAAGCTTATCTTCTTTCTCCACCCATGCTTACACCTCCACACGAGGGGGAGCCTTTCTATCTTTATATCTCTGTGACTGACCATGCTCTGGGAGCCATGATCTCGCATCGGGACACTTGTGGTAAAGAACAAGCTGTCTATTACATCAGTCGCACCCTCCATGAGTATGAGACACGTTACTCCGAAGCTGAAAAACTATGTTGTGCTCTCTTCTTCGCAACTTCTAAGCTTCGTCATTATCTCCTTAATCATAAAACTTACATTGTCACAAGTGTCAATCCTCTCAAGACAATTCATGCAAAGCCTTATCACAATGATCGTATCACTCGTTGGCTCATGCTTATGACTGAATTTGACCTCGAGTTTATCCCGCAAAAGGCTATCAAGGGTCAGGTTATTGCAGATCAATTAGCTGATGCTCCTCTTCCGGACACTCAAGACCCCCTTGCTCAATTCCCCGATGAATATATCCAACAAATTGATTTTGGTCTATCTCCATTTAAAGTAAAGCTCTTCTTTGATGGATCCAAATGCCAGCAAGGGGGAGGTGCGGGTTTCGTGATGATTCCTCCTTGGGGTACGCCTATCCCAGTCGCACACAAATTAAACTTTGAGTGCACCAATAATATGGCTGAGTACGAAGCTCTTGTCTTAGGTCTTCAAAATGCCATTAATCTCGGCGCTCGTCATATTGACATCTTTGGTGATTCTGAACTCATCGTTAATCAGGTCACGGGTGTCTATCAATGTAAGAATGATATCCTTCAAAAATATCGTGACATCGTTCTTGCTCAACTCCAATCTTTCGATAAGTTCACCATCCAAGCCATTCCTCGCACTGCAAATCGATTCGCGGATACCATGGCCTCGTTAGCCTCACTTATCCCGCCTTTTACCGAAGACTCGCGTCTTTATGTGGCTGTGCAACGATTAGATCAACCATCTTATCTTGGGCAACTAACTTCAATCCATGCTGTCACAACCCATACTCAGGATGAGTGGTATCAACAAATTGTTGATTATCTATCTCATTCGATGCTTCCTCCAGATCTGACTTCCAATGGTAGAAGGTCTTTTGTCCAACGCGCCAATCGCTATACTATTCTAGGCGGCCTTCTTTACAAACGCGGCTTTGATGGTATTTTGCTTCGATGCCTCAAAACCCATGAATCATCTAAAGCCATCCAGGAGGTCCATGACGGTATCTGTGGTGGACATTTTAGTGGTTTAGCTGTAGCTAAGCGCATTTTACGTCTGGGATATTATTGGCCTTCTCTTAATCAAGATTGTTGTGAATACACTAAGAAGTGCGTCAAGTGTCAACAACATTCCAATCTCACGCACATCCCTAGTCAGGCTTTGCAACCTGCGGCGGATTTGTGGCCTTTTTCGCAGTGGGGTCTTGATCTTATTGGTCTCATCAATCCCCGTTCTTCACAGCGTCATCATTCTATCATTACTGCCACTGAGTACTTTACTAAGTGGGTAGAAGCTATCCCTCTTTCTTCAACAAAGGCTAAACCCATAGTTGATTTCGTCTATCAACACATCATTTGTCGCTTTGGCATTCCACACAAGCTAATCACAGATAATGGTAAGTCTTTCAAGAACGCTGATTTGCAGAATCTCTGCAACGCTTTCAATATCAAGCTCAGTTTTTCTTCTCCATACTATCCTCAAGCTAATGGTCAGGCCGAAGCATCCAATAAAACTTTGCGTAATATCCTCGCAAAGGTAACTAGTCGAGCTGGTAGGGATTGGCATTTACATATCCCTTTTGCTCTCTGGGCTTATCGGACTAGCATTCGTACTCCTACTGGTGCTACTCCTTTCTCTCTCGTCTATGGGTCTGAGGCTGTCCTTCCTTTGGAAGTCCAAATCCCATCTCTCCGTGTTTCTCTCAGAGAATTTGTCTCCGATGAGGATTATCGTCAAAATCGTCTAGCACAACTTGAATTATTAGATGAGCGGCGTCTCAACGCTCTTGAGCATCATCAAGTCTATCTTGAGCGTGTCAAACGTGCTTATAACAAGCATTTGCAGCATCGTGACTTCAAAATTGGTGACCTTGTTCTTAAGGAAAATCAAAATGTCACTACACTCGAAAGAAGTCAACGTGGTAAGTTTGCTCCCAACTGGATGGGCCCCTACATTATCACTCATAAATATGGGTCTGGGGCTTATCGTTTATCTTCCATGGATGGTATACCTGAAGCGGAACCTCTTAATGCCTTGCATCTACGGCCCTTCTATTGTTAAAATCTATCTTACACAAATCTAGTCGCAACACAGATCTTTCATCCGTCCTAATAACCAGTCATCTACTTTCGTGGTGATTCGAAATTGTGTGGTTCTCCGCCTATTGCCTCGTTTACCTTAAATATGAGTATCGCGGCTCTACTCATTGCACGTTTCTTTTGGATATGTTCCTCCTCATGGTAGGAATACCTTAATCACCACTTCATCTGTCCCAAGTACTTATCTTAATCGGATCTACTCGGGGCATGAGTGCATGTTCTTCTTTGTTCTCTTCCCCTCCATCTGATCTATCTAGGTCTAAACTCAGCTTCTTTCAAAAAGTTTCAAAAAAAAAAAAAGATGCTATCCAAAAGATAGACTGATCCCTTGAAGGACAGCTATCCATACATTATCAAGTGAATCAAAAAGAAAATAGACCATCCATACATTATGGCAAAAATTCTAAAAATATAGACCATACCCTCGAAGGATGGCTATCATTAAAATTCAAAATACAGACCGCTCCCTTGAAGGACGGCTGTTTCTCAAAGAAAAATTCAAGGCTTCTTGTAATTAATCAGCCTTCCAGTCAGTTTATACACTTTTTAGCATCACTGAAAGACTTCCCGCATCGATCAGTCTTTCCATATCAAGCAAACTTCCCGCATTGATCAGTTTGCTTTTCTGTCAAAATCATGAAGCTGAGATTTAGGGCCTTTTGTCGATCATATGGAGAATCCTATTTTCCTACTATGGACATGTATTCTGTCCCTTGTAAATTCCGACAAGATACTTACTTACTTTTCTTCCCGTTTCTATCCTAGATCTGGTTTGCGACTAGTTAGTGTCAGGTTCATTTTAATCTTATATAGGGCCTTGTATGCTTGGTCTTTCGATTTCCTATCTGGATCTTATCTATGGTCGGTTGGAAGTCCGACTTATCATTTTTTTTTCTTATCGAGTATCTTCTCTTCTAAGTCACGGTTGTTTCCATTTACATCTTTGGCTCTTGCAAGGAGTATTCCCCATTTCTCTGTCTTGCATCTAGTTAAATTGACATTTCACATGTTAAATTCAATCAAAATTCATCTTTTATCAAAATTCATCTTATCTATCAAAACATCTATCTGTATTCATTTCTCATTAAAATTACATCCATATATCAAACGCATCCATCTATCTATCCATTAAAATGTACATCCAAGGTACATTGCATCTATCTATATCTAAATCTATCCATCAAAGTGTACATCCAAGGTACATTACATCTATCTATATCTAATCCATACATCAAACACATCCATCTAAATCTATCCATCAAAACATTTAAACACATGTACATCCAAGTTACATCACATCCATCTATCAAAATTATATCCACATATCAATCTATCTAATCACATCTATTTCTATCATCTATCAGTCTATATCTATCCAATCACATCTATTTTATACTCTATCAGTCTATATCTATATCCATCTATCCATGTATATCAAAATTAAAAGCATGAGTACAATCATATGACAAATAACATGATCAATCTATATATACATGTGTGTCTGTACAAAAATGGGTGGCTTTCAATCAAGCCATCTATACAATGCCTTCCAATCGAGGCTACATCACTATACAGATACAAAATCTATCAAATCTCTATATAGTAAAATCTGAAGCGTGGAGGACACTATCCCCTCCACCCTCCTCTGCACCTGGCTGTCTCTCCTGGCCGCCGCCTATCGAGCTCGATGCACCTGCTGCTGGAGGTCTCGGCCCACCTCGATCTCTCCCAGTACTCCCTCCACCTGAGGCTCCGCTCGCTGTAGCCGTCGCTCCTCTCCTCCTCGCCATACCGAGGCACGTCTGGGGCATGCTGCGCTAGGGCATCCTCATAGTATCTCACCTCAGCGAGGAGAGACTGGTATGTGCTCAGGCTCACAGTACCCGGTGCTCGTAACGATCTTTGCTTTGGTGCTTTCGGCCAAGGGCTGGCGCTGCTTTGTGGTGCCCCTCCTGGGTCGTGTGCCTGTGTACTGCACTACGATGTGGCACCGGTCTCTCCATATTTGGCCCTGAGGGCCTCCCTATGCCGAAGGTAGCGATCCCTCTGCTGGATCGCTATATCTCGCTCCTGGCGAGCGGTGTCTCTCTCCACAATCAGGGCATCCCTCTCCTCTGTCAAGGCCCTGATCTCCTCCAGAGCTACCTGATGTGTCTGTGTAAGGGTGGCATGCTCTACCTCCAGTCTGTCCAGCATAGCAGCTATGTCCTCCTCGTCAGCATCTATAGATGGCGGGAGATGTCGTGGAAGCTCTGTGTCGTACCATGCTGCGTAGCCCTCATCCACCCCCGCGTCATCATCACTGTCTGCGGAGGGTGGGGCCTCTCTCGATGGGTCTGCCTGGGATCAAAATCGGCAAATCCGTCTCTCTGCTATCCCGCCTATATGGCGTGTAGGTGGTCGGCACTGTCTGTACTAGGCCGAACTGTCTCAGTATCCGCATGAATGGGACTCGCTCCCACATATCCGGCCTACGGCCCCTGACCACCCGGCTCCGTCTCAGTGCTACCAAGTGGGCATCCTGACCAGCCCATGTCGGAAATGCCCGATACGGCCTCCAGATAACCTGATCTGGTGTCAGCGTCCTGAAACGCTCAGAGTACCACTCGGCTGATCTACCTGTATCCCCTGCGGCCATGTCAGCCCGCCATCTCCGAAATCCATAATCAATCCCTCCCACTCCTGCTGGCATCCAAGGAAGCCCGGATGGCCTGATCACCGCTATGTGCTCATATGCCCAGCAATGGAGCACAAAACTGACGTCAATCCCTGTCCTCCGGCCAGTGGTGTACATCCATAGCTCATGATATATCTGAGCTATCAGGGCATCGGCGAAGGCAAAAACCTGTCTGTACTGCAAGATGTCGCAAACACAGTCTAACAGTAACAATGGGAATCTCCCACCTCCTGAATCTGGCAGGGCAAAGTAAGATATCGCCATCTGAATCAAGGCTATCCGCCTGCTCCGAGGGCTATCCTGCCTGTACTGAGAAGCGATCCGCACTGCCCCAGATACTATCTCAGAGTCATCTGCCCTATCTCTGTATAACCGACCGAGGGCCCTCTGCTGCTGCTCCCGGGGTGTGATCTCAATCGGGTCCCCAGTGATCGGTAATCTCAGGATCCTGAATATATCCTCATGGGTGATAGTCATCTCACCCGTCCTGAACCAAAAAGTGCACGTGTGGCTGTCCCACCGTCGCACTAGTGCCCGCATGAGCTCCACATCTCGTGGCACTCGTCTATAATATCGGAAACCCCCGAGCCCGGCTAGCTCTAAATGCTGCCAGTCTGCATCTGTCACATCAGGGAGAATAGTCTCCAATAACTCAGGAATGGCGTCCCTCATATGAAGAGCCTCTCGTGCCTGCATCCACGACATCAAAAACATAATTAGTCTCTTATTTCCCCAAATCACATCCTCCAAGACAATAACAAAAAAAAAAAAAATGAACATCTATCAATCGGCGTCGATTTGGTAAAATCGGCGTCGTTCATTTTAGTCGGCGCCGATTAATACCAATCGACGCCGATCCAACACCAATCGACGCCGATTACACCAATCGGCGCCGACTGCCTGTACGGACATGAACCGGACCCTGGCCTCCCATGCAAAAAAAAAACAAAAAAAAAAAAATTAAGAACAATGGGTTCAAGAATGACCACTTACCCCAGGTCGTGTCCTCCTGCGCTTCTGACCGCTCCCAGAGGCTTCCATGATGCTCAAATCAAAAATCTGGCTTTCTCTGAATCAATCGTCACGTTGAAAATAAATCGTTTACGTTTTCCGTTCGCATATTTATATGTGCCTGGATTGGTCGGCGCCGATTTTTTGGGTCGACGCCGTTTGTTTTAGTCGTCGCCGATTAGTTTGGTCGCCGCCGATTTTCTATATCTGTTTGCCATAGTGTTGATGCTTGGCTTACTTATCTATCTGATCATTGTTGTGTGCTGAATTTTGTCTTTCGGCGCATCTTTTCGATATCATTGTCTATTTCGGGTTTGTTCCCTTTGCGTGGGACACTCGTACTTTTTGGCAGCTTAGAGTTAAACGGGTCTGTAGGCACTAACGTCGTCTGCTTTGCAGACCGTCTAGTTGTCCCTACCAATGTGTCTCTCTTTAGATGCTGACTATTTTGCAGTTCTCCTTACACTCATGGGTCTGTAGGCACTAACGTCGTCTCATGAGGAGACCGGCTAGTTTGCCCTACCAATGTGAGTTCCTTAGGTTGCTGCCTTTTATTTATTTTTATGCGTCATCAATGATCAGATCTACTCCAGACATCCGACTGGGGCATCCTGCATTTTTCATCTACCTTTTTCAAACTTGGGATCGTCTGTTCTATCATCCATCCCATCCCTAGTTTGAGGGGGATCACATCATCACTCTTTTTCCCTTCTTCCATCCCTTTGTTTTTGTCTCACAACCTTGCTTATCGCAAGTTATTCGACAAAAAGGGGCAAAATGTAGACACTTAAAATTGGTTACTCAATTTAGTGTCCCTCTCATTCATTTACTTGCTTAGGTAACCTGGGGCACGTTTTACGTCACCAACTATCCCCTTGGGATATTATCCAATTTGTGATTTAATCACTTATTCCAAATTTAATTCACCCCATCACATCTTACCCATGAGTGATTAAATATTAAATATTTGATTACGCTTCTTCCCATGCATCTTAATCACTTATCCACCCCAAATTTATTCTATCTATGTATCACATCTATTTTTCCTCTTCCCTAAGCGGGATATTTCCCGTATTCGGGATAAATCTTATCTTTCTTGAAATCGCTCATTTTGGCCATCTCGGGAGTCTATTCCGCGATCGGCGCCGACCCATATGGTCGGCGCCGATTTTCTAGGAGCGGCGCCGATTATAAAAGCGAGTCCAGAACTCAGTTCTAGGGACCGAAAGAGAGTGCGAAAAAGTGAACAGATGAAAAAAGGAAGCACTTACGCATGAACAGAGAGCGAGAGAGACACAGGCTGTAAGAAAGAGAGATCTTTTAGCATCAAGGGTGTCAAGTAAGGGCAGATCCTGTCTGAATCAATCCCTGAGAGGAGCACCGTTACTCTGCCCACATCACGTCAACATTACACACAACCATCTATCATCTCGGTGACTCTGTTCCAAGATTATCTCGCCAACTTTGGCACATCCAATGACACCACATTCACCTTCTAATTCCCGAATCTTATCGCACAGTCCCTGATTGATCGATCTGCCTTTAGTCGACGCCGATCTCATCCAGTCGACGCCGATTCATCTTGATCGACGCCGACCACATCAGTCGACGCCGATTCTACCCAGTCGACGCCGATTTCCCTGCAGACAGTAAAAAGGACACAGGTAACACAAATTCAGCATTATTTCATAGTTCCTGTTTTACTGTATTTTACTACCTCATTTTAGATTCTGTCTTATTACTGCAATCAGAAAATCTAGCTTTTTACTTACATCTTTTATCATGTATGCTTCTTTTCTTAATTGAAAACGTGGACTGACATCCGCCGAGGAAGCTTATCGCTTCCCGGACCCGCTTCTCGGGCAGTCCACCTAAATATCTTTTAACGTGGTCTTTTTCGTCAAAGCATCGGCGTTTTACGTGTTACTCGGATCTATTGTGCGCTTTGCTCGTGTACGCCTCTTATCTACATCGACTTCCTCATCCGTCTACATCTTCATCGTGTATCAATTTCATTGAGTTTTTCGGTTTTTGTGTTTAGTTTGCATTAACTTGGACAGTAACAAGCGCGAAATCCTTGATCTACACCGCATAAGCACGTATGCTCCTCCACCATCTCGTAAAGACTTCCCCATCAAATCCCATGGGAAGTGGCCTCCTCTCGAGTCCGGGAGGGTGAAGCGGTGATACTATCATCATCGCATGGCAAGCCGTGTCTCATGTCTGCTGGCGCGATACATGTCCCCATAGGTGATGCTCACACTTGTGATAAGTCAAGAATGCGGTTGCATCCCCAAACACCTGTAAAATGTTTTCCATAGCTGTCTCGCATCTACTCGAATACGCCTCCCCTACGATCAGGCCTCGGGATGCGATACACCGGCCCATCAAATCCCATGATCTCCAAACACTCGGGAGTATCCTCCAAGGTAATAGTCATCTCTCCAAACCGGGAGATGGAAAACATTGTTTTGCTGGATCCCATCTCTCGATGAGGGCAACCATAAGGCTGTGGTCCCTCTCCACAGCCCTATACCGCTGGACTCCGCCGAGTCCCACCTCGCGCATAATGGCCCAATGCGCTACGGACACATGTGGCCGCATCCGTCTCAATAACGGGGGCATCCGATCCCACATAGTCAGCTGCTGACGTGCCTGCACAAATAACCCACTTCATTAGACCTACCCTTTACAACAACAACTACTTTAACCCTCTATACCCCCTTTTACCCACCCGACCACACCCCGACTCTATAACACACACCTACACCCACCTATTTTACCCTAAAACATCTACGATATCCCCTTTCCTTATCTCGCACCCTACCAATCACCCAGATCTACTCTCACCATTTACCTATGCCCCTACCAATTTAACACCTCCTCATTCATACCCAACACCTAATCTATCCTAACCGCACCAACCACACAACCGCCCCATTTCCCCACCAATCACCTTTCCTATCAACCTCTACCCCCTCCCTCTTCACCCCCAAAACACAACACCCAACAATAAACACAACACCCAACAATAAACATAACCCAAACAACAACCAAAAACCCAAAACAACAACAAAACCAAACCAAAAATAAATAATCCTAACTAATGACCGTACTGGTCCCCTCCAAAGACATGATATACATCAAGCGCTTGCCGACATACGACGACGTTGTCTCTCGCCGACAACCTTAATCCCTAAAAAATTCGTGACCGATGCCGGTTGCCTAGTGACCGACATCGGTCACTGTCCACGGCCGAGCCGAACCCGACGCGGCCCCCCAACCCATTTTTTGCCTATTACTCCCCTTTTACCCATTGAAAAACCCTAAAAACCTACCCACCCTACCGTTTTAGCCTAACTAACCCACCTACCCTCTCCATTTTTCAAACAACTTCAATTTATTCATTATTTTATTAAAAACTTGGATTCCTACCCAAAACCCAAATCTAGCTTAACAACATTAAATTCACATAATGAGAGGTTTCGAACCTACCGGTACGACTACACGTCATCGTGGTGGGATAGGTGGTGGTGGTCCAGCTGGTCCAGCACCTCCTGCTCCTCCTAGCTGTGCCATGGCTATAAATCTCCTCTGTTGGGTCCTCCACCAATCAAATTCTACCTCCTACTCACTGGGGTCTACCAACCACTCACTTCTCCACTCAAATAATGCCACCTCAGCTGACAATCTCAACAATACCACTAAAACACCTCAGACAACTAAATGTGGTTTTCAAATTGACAATGTGACAATGACAGGCCGTATTTTTCTTTTTATAGGTTTTGACCTATAACCGATATCGGTTATCTTATGCCCTAAACAACCGGTATCGGTCATCTAACCGATACCGGTCATAGCTAATCGATATCGGTTTAATCCCTATTTTACCACAATTTTTTCCCTTATTCACTAATCTCCCTTTCTCACCACATCACCTATACCCTCCTTTGCTAAATAGCCTTTTTTGACTCCATTGGCCCAATTCAAGGCCGCACCCAACCAATCCGGCCCGACCCAAGGCCGTAACCAACCATTTGGCCCGACCCAAGGCCGCAACCAACCATTTGGCCCGACCCAAGGCCGCACCCAACCATTTGGCCCGACCTAAGGCCACAACCAACCATTTGGCCCGACCCAAGGCCGCACCCAACCAATTTGGCCCAACCCAAGGCCGTAACCAACCAATTTGGCCCGACCCAAGGCCGCAACCAACCATTTGGCCCGACCCAAGGCCGCCACCAACCATTTGGCCCGACCCAAGGCCGCAACCAATAATTTGGCCCGACCCAAGGCCACACCTAACCAATTTGGCCCGACCCAAGGTGGCAACCAACCAATCAAGTCCGACCCATGGCCCTCACTAACCAATCGGCCTAACCTAAGGCCGCACCAATTAAATACCTCGCTCAAAAATAACAAATTACAATTTTATCCACCCATCATGTAGCCTTTTGTTCAATCGAGCTCACATGTTCATGTTTTAGCATGCTTACGGTACTTGACTTGATCAGTCGACCAACTTTACCTAGACCAAGACCGTAACGTTTATCTCAACCAAACCAACTATTTGGTACTACCGAACATGCCTAAACGTTCATGTACCTTACCCATTATATCCCCTAGAGCTACTTCCTATGCCTTGGATACCAGGATTATATCACCCTTGTTTGGATAAACTATCGACCTTTGCCTATGAATTGCTTGTTTACTCTTCAAATCATGTACCATGGTCACACTACTGCATTTCAATGTGTGTCTGCTTCCTTAGACCTACCCCACCATCTTACCATCATCTCAACACCATTTACCCTTTATCAACCCTATCCCTAATTTCACGCTACCTCAATCGGTGATAGATTTGAGGGGGATTACCTATACCCTTAACAGGAGTAACCACTTCTTATTATTGTCAGTGCAGCTTTACAAGACAAGCTACACGACAACAAGGGGCTAATGTAGACACCAAATTTGTGTCTTACGACCCCCCGTGCCCCGCATCTTATTTCGCAACCTAGCCTCATTACCTAAACCTTACACAATTATTTATTAATTACCTTATAATTAATAAATCCACATCTCCAAACCTGCCACCTCATTTCACCACCTCATCATGACCTAGTCCTAACCCTAAACTAACCTAATTAAGACCTATAACTTGGTCTACATCCACACCCATGACTAATGACTCCTCACCCGCACCCAAAACCAACCTCATAATGACATGACCAAGCCCACAACTAATCCCTCGGGAGAAAAGGAGGGAAAGTTGGCTATTTTACTAAAAATAGCCCACTTTGACTTAACCGACATCGGTTCCTACTCGACCACCGTCGGTTACGTAACCACCATCGGTTCCCTGTAAATGACCTCCCCCAACCAAAAACAAAGGAGGGATTTTCATTGATCCGAATCAGAGGTCATTGAAAGAATCAGGATTTCACTTGGCCGAGCAGAGACAAGTGAAGAAAAGAGAGGAGTTTGTGAGAAGGACATCAAGTCCGAGACTGCAACTAAATAACCAGAGCCCAGTGACACTCATCCAAGCATTGGGAGAGAAGATAGCTCATCTTGGATTGTCAGATCATCCTGCCTGAACCCTGCCTTCGTCATCATAGTCCTTGAACCTACATCTTCATCAGGAACTAGTAAGTACTGTCTTGTACATTCTTTTAATAATATTTCTTGGACTTCTGAATCACAGTAATTACAAGTCTACTCCCAGATCCACTACCAGGTAACACTCTCCATCTAACTTTCATTCCTCTACCCCTACATTGCCCCAAGAACAACCCCCATACTCTCTGAGTCTTCTCCATCACCTCATTACCTATCCCCAATCATTTACCAGCCTTATAAACACCATAGCTATCATATAGCCATCTTATAGCCAACCTTCACCAAAGCCCCTAAATCACTGCCCCTACCGATATCGGTTATCAGCAACCGGTACCGGTGACAGTGACCGGCATCGGTCACTGTGATTCAAAACCAAGACCAGCCTTTTCTCTATTATTTTAACAAGGTAAATAAATTGTAATTAGACAATAGCTTATCTATTAGAATTTGTGTTAATTCATATTAGTAGGGGAACTGACCACCTTCGAAAGGAAGTCTCATATTTCCTGGGCCCAAGGTAGTTCCCTCACTTATTATCTAATTAGAATCTGGTGGTCTTGTATTCTTATTTGCAGGTAGTCCTTCCCAGACAAAAAGGAGTTCTTCGCAATCGATCTGATCTCTCTCTACGGTACGCGCACATCCTCTCAACATTCAACAGGTATTCCTCCTAGCCCTAACCCTTATATGTTTCTCAAATAAATGAAAGGATAGCAACTAACTCTATTCCAGAATAGAAGCATTTCTGCATGCGAAACAAAGTGTCATCCACCTAGATTCAGCTAGTGTTTACTTTTATAAATGAAGTACAAAGATTAAAGATCAAACCACTATTCCTTTTATCTTTTCATTCTTTTGAGAGAGGAAGAATCTTCCTCTACATGGTTAGATGTTAGGATTAACATAACCTTTTATCATTCGTTACTCATATAGTTTAATTGTATGCCCAATGCATATTTCATTATTAAACTTTAGTTGTGTAGATAAAGAATGACATCTTTTGTAATTTAACAAGTTTCCTTATAATAAGGGGGAATTGTACTATCCCCTTTATCTAACTTATTAATTGATAACAATAAAAGTACTCAAATAGATATAAAGTATACCGACAAGATATCACTACTATTTCCGTTATACAAGTACAAAAGAATTCACACCAAAAATTGGATTCCAACTCAAAACCTTTCAATTCAAGATGATAAATATACATTTACAAGACTATGCATTTCAGACATTCTACATGTCAATCAGAATTTAGATCTTAAAATAACATCACTTTTCTTTTCCAATACAACTCAAGAATGATTCGAAACTCTTTACATAAGATCCAGAATTAAATAAGCCAATGCATCATAAAAAAATTGCCTTCTTTTATCACTTACAATGTCCATCTACAAAAATTGCTAGCATGGGTTAGTTCAATGAACTGAGCATGATAAGCACTAAGCATTAAAATGAAGTGCATTCCACTAATTGTTCCATTAAAACAAATCTACTTTAATGAAACAATTAATATATCATACAAATAAGCATAAGTAATATCAACTAAAAAAGAAGTACAATTAAAGATTCTGAATTCACTTTTAAGAAATGAGCATAATATGATCCGCAACATCTACATTATAACATATAGTTTAATTGATCCTATCAATTACTTTTAAACAAACAAAAGATCTTGTCATCCAATTGTTTCATAATTCTATCCAAATAGAAAGACAACATTTATATCTACTATGTAGCAAAAGAAGTTATTTACAACATAGCTCATATTAGGATGTTTCATCCTACAACTTAAGCAAAGGAGAAGAATCAATACATATTGTTCCCATACACTAATCATCTGAAAGATAGAATCAAGTTCAGAACACACATAACTGCTTCAATTCTAGGATAACAATATAAGGATTCAACATTAAAGAGACAACATCTAACAAGAATCCCAAATCAATCCAAGAAGGGGAAGAGAATCAAAACAGTCTACCTACAAGTCTTAACTAACTTCTACATGTTAGAAGATATCATTCAAAGATCTGAAACCAGACATTCCAAAAATCAAGCAAGACTCACACAGGGTTAATCTCTTCTCGTGTCCATCCAAGAAGGGTTCATAATAAGACAGAGTGCAAAAAGAGAAAACCTTCCAATATCAAATCCAAATGAAGTATGACTCAGTCAAACAATGCAATCGGTCTAAGCATGTTATTATTTTCTTTTCAACATATCGACTCAGCTATTCTCTTTCCACATCATTACAAAAAATGACTAGTACAAAGTAGACTAAACAATCCACAAAGAAATTTCCATCTCAGAAGAGTGGTTTCACACTATTTCCTTCCGGACAGAAAGCTGAACCCAAGAAGTTGAGCAGGCCTAAGAGAACAACCACCCTACATCCAAGAAGAAAATTGAAATATAGAGAAGTTCAATCAAGTGAACTTATCTTACAAAAGGATCTCAAATAGAAAAGGTCCAATCAATAATTCATTTCATTTATACTATCAATGAATTCCCATTTCTATTTCAAACTTAGAAGTTCTTTAACTAGTTCCCAAGAGAGAACACAAAACCAAACTCATAGTTTAAAGAAAGCACACTTCTAGTTTCCCCTATAAACCTATACGACCTGGTTTATATATTCCATTTCATTAGACACAATTTCAATTCAATTCTCAGAAAGGATACACAGTACAGTCCCAAAAATAGTATACTATCCACAAGAGAACATATTCCTTTCTCTTTTCAAAGACCCAGAGATTCATTCGATGAATCTAACAAAGAATAGAAAACCCAAAATAGTATAAGATAAACAAGTTTCAATTAAACTCACAAACTTAAAAGAAACTGTATTCCCAACTTCAAGATCTTACACAACTCCATATCAAAGAGACCTATAGTTCATGGTCATCATGAAGACAAATTAAAGAAACAACCCCAAACCAGAGGTGATAAATCCTATCAACAAGATTTAGAATGAGAGAGTATTCATCTCTTCTTTCCTTAAAAACCCAAAAGTCAATTTAAGAGGATCTAAAAGTGAGTAAGAAAACCCAATATACGTTTGAGTCAAGCAATGTCTCAACTTTACCTCCAATCGTGACTAAAATAGAAAACACAACAAAGACTCTCACAGCTCCATCTAAAAAGATAGCGACAGAGAAGGTATTCATTTCAAACGTCAATCACAAAAAGGAGTATGCATACCGCATTTCCATAAAACCTCAAAAATTGTTAACGACTATTCCAACAAACTCTATATCAAACCAAACCCACAACAAGATACAGTTCCAATCCATTAATCCTTCAAACACAATAGTCAAGCCTTCAACAAGACATGGGATTTCTCATAGCAGAGGAGGGAAGAATATCCTCCATACTTACATGCCCTTACCAATTCAAGAACATAGTACAGTCTCCAAAAATAGAAGTGCCACAACCATTCCAACTCAAGAAGCTACAAGGAGAAGATCTCAAAAGAGGTTACCAAATCAACCCAAACCAAAATTTATCTCTCAAGCCTTTTCGAGCAGACAGTCCATAAACGAGTTCTAAGCATTTCAAATCCTTGAATATGAGTAAAAATCAAGCTCAAAATACAAGTACAGAACCAAACACAATGCCTCGAACACAAGTTCAGAACACACAAGTATTGAATATGAGTTTAGTGTCGAACACGAAGCTTCGAACACAAGTTCAGAACAACACAAATCTCCAATACAAGCTCAGAACAAAACACAAAGCTCTAATACAAGCTCAGAACAAAACACAAGGCTCTAATAAAAGTTTAGAATGAAACACAAGGCAACGAATGCCAGTTCAGAACAACACCAACCTCGAACACAAGTTCAGAATGAAATACAAATCTTTGAATACAAGTTTCACATGCATGTCACCACTAAACTTGCATAGAGGAAGTTTCCAAAAGATAACATTACTTTGCAATGGATTTACATCCAAAAACCACAAAGATTCATAAAACCATGAAAGTAAATAACTAGACAAATCATGCAAACATTTATCTCATGAGAGAAGAATTGTTTTAATGAATCATTTAGAAGAAAGCAAGAAATCTTAATGGATAGATCCTATCATGCCTGATAGTGCTTCTGCCAATTCGAAGGAGACTTCTAGCCAAGCTTCCAACTCTTTTTCTCCTCCATGAAAGATCAACAACCAAACATCTTTTCCTCAAATGCCTCATATACTTTCCTTCAATCGAAAATAGGCCAGAGAAACCAAAAATAGCCACAAAGTAAAAGTTGAACTACTGGTTCAAAGAACCAGATAGCTCCATGTAGAGAAAAAATCACGAGGCATGCAAGACCAAACAACCTCTCACAAATATGCCTCCCTTGTTTCCAAGACAGTTTGCATGCAAATACCGAGGTCCATTAATGCCATTAATTACAAAATTCCCACCTATCTCTCCATGCCACCACCTCCTAAAACTGGCAAAACCTATTTCCACTTCTACATGCATTTCCAACTTTAGTGAAGCCTCCACGTATGCCTCCACTAAATTTTACTAGCCTTTGCCAAATCTGGTTGTACCTCCATTCATTTAACCCATTCAAATCAATTAAATGCCATTGGAACTGTCACCATAATGCCATGCGACCCCTTAGGTTCCCTTTTAATAGTTTAGGATAGATTTCCCAAAACTTAGGTTAGTCTAACAATAATTACCTTAGGTCTTAAAACATAGCCATAGGTAATTTCCACCTTAGGTTAGATCAAATTCACAACCATATAGTATTAGGTATTAGGTTAAAATAGCCTAACATTACTTTAGTAATCTCTCCCTTATCATTTAGCACAAGATCTTAGGTTAGGACACCATCCCAACAATAGAATAAGAAGCTTAGGTTAGATTGAAACCCAAATAAGTAGACATAGCTAGGAAGTAGGTGCTTTTACCTAGTTTAGGATACCATTAGGATAATCCTTTAGTTTTAGGATTTTGATTCCCTTCTTAGTCATGAAGTAGACTATATTTCATTTACGCCATTAATGTCCTAAAGAGATCAATCCTAAAGACCCAAGCACAAACATACAACTGAATGAAGGCATGTTCATACAAGACCAAAGAATTTATAACATACAAAGTTCAGTCCGCTACGTCTCTCCACCTATGAATGTCAGTTTTACCATTCAGTTTGGTAAGGAGATTTAAAACATTCCTTGGATCACTGGAATTGATCCAAGGATGAGTCTGAAAAAGAGATAAGTTTGCAACTCTCAAAACTAGATTGCAACTTACCTACTAGAAGTGAAAGTGGATTCTTGCAAGCCACATCATTTTAGTCCAATGAATCCAAGAGCAGAGATGATTTATCCATAACAAGCATGATTTTCAACAATCAAGGAAACACACCTCATTCAAGAAAATCACATGCCAATGCTTGTAATGCAAAAGAGGAATATAATTGTTTGTCAAAGGTGTTACATACTTCCCTCCTAAAAAGAATCATCGTCCCGATGATTATCTTATTTTGACCATTGCATTAAGGAAAATCAATTTATTCACTTTCTTAACATATGTTTGCAACAATATCAGAATTTTAAAGTTCCAGAAATCAGCATTCACATAGTTGTTTATTTAAAAATGAATAGCCATCTACCCCAAACTGGCAGACTTATTGACATATAAAGATAAAATCACAAATTTTATCAGTCATCATAGTCAATTCTGATCAAATAAATATGGAAAATTAGTTTTTATATCATCCAGGTTTTCCCAAGTTGTACTTTCTTTGTTAAACTGGTCCTCCTAGACCTTACATTAACTTATTTCATGATTTCTTAAATGCAACTAGTGAGTTTCCAACACTCGTATGGGTTTAACCAAAAATATTCCTGGGTCTTGGACCTACAAGGAATTCCAATTGAACACATGTGATAAATCTGAAATGCATTTCTTAAGCAAAGAAATAAGGAAAACATCATGCATTCGTGACAAAGCAGAGGTAATGTTAAACGGTAAGTTACATGGTTGATTACTTCAACTATCTCAAAGGGTCCCACATAATGAGGATATAACTTGGCAGCCTTGCCAAAAGTTATAGAACTCTTTTTCGATTTAACCCGAAGAAATACCTTCTCACCAAGTTCAAATTACTTGTCAACCCACTTTAACTCAACATAACTTTTTTCTCGATCTCGTTGCTTCTTTCAAGCGTTCAGAATCATTTTAACTTTTGTTCCATTTCCGTAAGGATTTTAGGTCCAATTACCTCTCTATCCTCAATGTTGTCCCAACCAACGAGGGTTCTGCATTTTCTTTCATAAAGTGCTTTGAAAGGTGCCATCTTAAGAGAGGCATGATATGTGTTATTATAAGCAAACTCAACTAGTGGAAGGTACTCTTCCCACTTATATTGTTGATCCATACAATACATTCATAACATATCCTCTAAAAATTTATTAACTCTTTCATTCTGTCCATCCGTTTCCGAATGATACGCAGAACTGAAATTTAGCTTAGTTCCTAGAGCTGCATTAAGTGTTTGCCAAAACCTTGATGTCATTCTAGGATCTCTGTCTCATATGATTAATTCAAGTACTCCATGTAATCTGAAAATTTCATGTACAAATACTTTAGCCAATACAGAGAATCGTCCTTCAGATTACTAGTAATAAAATGTGCTACCTTTGTTAGTTTATCAACAACTACCAAAATAACATCATGTTTATTTCTTGACATAGGTAATCGTACAATGGAAAAGTGACAAGCAAGCATGGGAATCTATAAGTAACTCTTCCTTGCACCCGACCTCCCGAGGTTGTGCCAAGACAGTGGTGGGGATGGACTATACATGGGATGCGTGACATAGCTAGTTAGGAAATATTATGTCTTTAACGCGCACTAATGGAATCTGTGAATCTAAGGCAAAGAAGGCCCTCCTAACCTAAACCGGTGTGATAGATCAATTGGCGAGGATGACTACTCGAAGGCTCCAATCAATATCGAGCTCTGGCATGATCCGATCTATGGGTTGTGGGATACGGGAAAATGACTTGTGATTGTTTCGTGTATATCTCCAGACAAGGTCATAAGATGGATGATGGATATGGTGGATTCTACAGTGATTATCTCGCTCTAGTCCGTAATTCTTTAGCTTCATTAGCTACTATTTCTAACAAGGATAACTATATGTTAATGGTTGGTGGAAGTGCAGTGGATCTATATACTAATGTGCGTAAGCCAAAGATCAACATCTAATTGACTGTGGGTCTCATTGGGTTGTGGGATCTCGTGAATCACAACCGTAGATTCGTGGTTGTTGTGGACCTCTAATGGTCCCGTAGAATCAGTCCCTAATCCCTAGTATCCAATAGTCGTATGCCTTTTCAACTTCTATGTTAGAACTATCATTGTGTAATCTTCTCGCAGTACCTTACAGTGCGTTCTAGTAACCCGATTCTTAAGCTAGTGTCTATGTCGGTGAGATTGTCTCCTCGTATCTGGCCGTGGGACCAAAGGGTCACAACCAAGAATTTTCTCTCTTTCAGGCCCTTCTACAGTCATGTGGATATTTACCTAGGGTAATCTGTAGTTTGGCTGGTTTGACCAAAATGTGTGTGCTTGGTCGTCTTCTATATTTAACCCTCTTAACTGTGAGCTGATCTGTTGTAAGTCTGTTGTTGTTCGGAAGACTTGGATTCTAAGATTCTGATCTATATTAGCTATTGATGTAACAACATTGGTTTGAGGCACGATTGGCTTGAATACATAGTCTCTGGGCTCCCTAGGTCCCATGATTGTCATGCAAAAGCAAATGATATAAATCTAGCTAATGATAGAATAAACTAACTATGCAAGATACATCTATGTATATTCTTCTATTTTTTTGTTTTTCGATGAACTATTTGAACAAAATTGAAAGAGCAACTATTTAATATATCTAGAAATTGACAACTAAACTAATAATGAAATTAAAACAAACAAAACAGCTAAGTATAGCTACTTTTGCAAGCGAATTGTGAATCTATTCTAAATAACCAGATAACTGATCTAATCTATTTGAAAGACTCTCGATCCTACCTCAGAAGTGAGGAGTGAATCATAGTTTCTCAAAACTATCAATCCCCACAGCTTCCCGGCAATATCGAAAGTGAGATTAACTAAAATTAAATGATTGACTACTCTATTTGATATATTTTAACTAGAACTTTGAAAGCTTGAACCTGGATTTTACGAACAATGGTGAATCCAACAGTGTGTGGCTTTGTCCCCTTAGTGTGATCTCTTCGCTCCTTCATGATCACGTGAATCCGTAAAATCATGTGATGTTAGCATCAACCGTAAGTAGGTATTGGGACAAAGGCGGTTTAGGATGCGTAAGATGGAATACAATGCAAGTAGGAGAGGGATAGTGCAAGAGAATAGAGCTTGGCTTATGTAATTCCTAGCGGGATTTATTACGAGTCATACAACATAAAATGTTCAAAACCCGAAACTACTCGTTTGACGAACAAGACTGCTGAACTTTAATGGCTTCCTACTGAAAATCAAACAATCATATTCCAATGAATTTGCATGAAACAAAGAATAACACTAGCACAAGAAGATTATGTGGCCTCCTAATAGCTAAACAACACTAACCATGCATGCAACAAATAAAACTATGAATTCCTAAGAAAAACTGAAATACTAAGCTATTGAAATGAGAAATTGAGAGGAAAATTTGAGGGGCCATTTGCTTGAGCACAAGCCAACTATTTATAGAATTCCCATTTACCCAAAGGTGAAAACCAAATTGAACTCTTTAACCATAAACAATGCAAAAACACTATTCCAAGGAACCGGAATCATAAATACAAGCAAAGGTGGTGAAAAAGTTGGTAAACGTTGAAATTTACGTGAGTCGCATTAAAAAGAACATTATGGAAAATGCGTGAAGGACCGCTCACCCCGAGCATGGTGGCGCTTGTCACATCAAGACCGAAAAGAAAAGAAAACAAGAGGGTAGGAAAAAGCAAAGCACGCAGGGGGCTAAGTGAGGCATGCGGGATGTTAACGCATACTTGGAGAGCTTTTCAATCCTAAACACCTTGTGAGGAGACTCAGATCATCATTAGGGCACGCGTAACATTGTTCTCGTGGTGCAAACCTATAATTTTGGGTACGTACATATTGCCCCCTCGGAGAAGAATTTTAGCCATGAAGAGGTGTAAAACGGTGGATCCGAGTATGGCAGTCCCAAAATGGGAAGTTATAATTTATACCTGACAAGTCCATGTGTCGAAATGATGCCCTCTAAGATTCCTACTACCCGTAAAATGAAAAGAGGACTCAAGTGCAGATAGATAAAATAAGTAAAAATAAACACTAAAATAATATGAAATGAGGACGTACCATTTGTGCAGGGATAAGAAATTACCTCCGTCGGTGCTCCAAACCTATGGAAAGGGCATTCAAAATAAGTCAGGATGCTATATATGTAAAAGTGGGCCCATTTTCCTATTCATTTACGAGTGTCGATTTGATTGATTTTGAGCTCTAGGACCTACAAAGTGACGGTTTCTAATGAGAGCATAGTCAAAATATTTGGGACAAGATTGTGATCATGCCTCCACGAGTGGAACACCGACCTGCGAAATCACATGTTAGTTTTTCTTGATTTACCATTTTTATCCCCAAAATTTTAAAATGGTAAAATCTTCGTCATGGGGGGATTATTTTTGAAAATTTCAGTTTTAGGGGGTGCCTAATGGGTAGGCTTTGTTTTAGTCAAAATGTTCTTTGTTTTTATTTTTAGGCATCATTTAGGGCACATGACCCACATGGAAATTTGAGACACGACCACCGCCCGAGCAAGGCAATGGTTACACAACCGCCGCCCGATCGGGCGGTGGTTATAAGACCGCCGCCTTTAAGGCGGTGATTATGGAATGGCCACCCTACTCGGGCGGTGGTCCTTTACAAAATGCCTAAATACTGCTTGTTTGAATTCGTTTTTATGTTTCTAGCATTATTATATGTTTTCATGATTTTTCCAATGTCATTTGAATACTAACTTACTCCTTTTTGCATGTTTTTGGGTGTATGCAGGCGAAGGAGGAGTATATCAAATGGATTCGAGAGAGAGAGAGTGTGATTGGCTTCCAGCAGTGTTGGATGCACTTTCTCATGATAAGCAGGACACTCTTCAGAGGGCCAACATATTGTGTATATCACGGGTCCCGCATGTTGCACCTTCTAGTCACATACTTTGTGACTTGTTTTCATATTGGGATGTTGATCGGAACACTTTCCGATTTATAGGAGTCAGGGGTGAGTGGACCATTACTTTGGAGGATGTTTACCACATCTTGGGGGTCCCAATCATCAGGAGACGACTCACACTTGAGACAGTAGGTTCACGGGCTCAGATAGCATAGTGGGCTTCATATATGGGAGACGCAGCTTTTCTCCACTTTGGTTCGAAGAAGGGGGTGAGGGTCCAATCTATTCCTATCTTTCCTATCCCCTTGATTCGTCAAAGCCATTATGGGGATCCTTGCCTCGAGATTGATCAGGGACAAGGAGGAGAGACACCTTACTTTATTTTTGGTCCCCCATTATTGCAGTGATTGAGGGACATGGCTAGATTTATGCCTGGGGAGCCGACATTCGTGGGACCACTTATCATGATCTCGTACTGTGGTTCATTTACGGGAGTAGTCCTTGAGCCATCCAACCCTAGTTATGAGTTGGGTCTATGAGCATTTCATCCCTTATGGGAGAGGTGTAGAGGTGGCGAGATCCTCGGAGCTATGAGGGCATCCATATGGACAGATATGTCGGTGCTCGAGCACACCACCAGCCCACCACCTCCCCGACTATTGATGATATGGAGACCACACCCTATCGTGCCATGGCAGGTTATGGGGTGAGGAGGCTCTTACTTTGATCTCTTGCTCTACCATAGGTCAGCTTGTGGACAAGACGGGAAAGGTGAAGACACACCCCTTTGGTCAAGTGCCTTAGCAGTTTGGCCTTCCTTAAGTCGATATGCTCCCCCTAATGGTGCCAGTGTTTAGATCGGTCCAGGAGGCTAGAGGAGGTCCTAGAGGCTAGGGTTGGACTATTATTACTCCTGGTGTGCCTATTGCAGCTAGGCGGGTAGTACGCGCTCAAGGGAGAGCCGATGCTCCTTAGGCACCCTTACTTCAGATTGCCACCGGTCCTACCCACAACAGCGATGACCCCATTGATATAAACTCGAGTCTAAGGAGTTGACAGGGGAGAGATGGAGGAGGAGACCAAGACCGAGGTTAGTGAGTTAGGCAGAGAGGAGGACAGTGATCCCGAGTGCCATGACACTCGTGATATATTACAGAAGAGAGGGCAGAGCGAGCGAGTGCGGAGAGGGTGAACCTAGCTTCAGAGGAGCTACTTTCTTAGGGTTTGGGCGGAGAGGATGAGTCTGTAGTAAGATGTTATGTGGCCCTAGGCACAGGAGGAGTGCATCAGTCAGTGGTGGCATCTGTGGTAGGTGTTGACCCTAGGGATCCATCTTGGAGGCCCTGGAGATCCGAGTGAGTTATCATCCCTCTCTTTAATGTTTGTTTAGGATTTCCTTAGTTGTTATCTCTCCTTTTGTTTAATTTTGTTTTTATCTTTTGATCATTTCTAATTTGTTTTTCTCCTTTGCTTGCAGAGACTGTTGATGAGTGGCGAGACCTGATTCACTGGTATGCACTGATACCATGATGATCCCCATGGAGAAGACCCGTGCAGAGCTATCCGTGGATGCGGGGAGCCCTCAATAGCTAGTAGGCATATTGATGTTTTTTCCCTTGTCTGGCATGTGGCCGGGATGGTGACTACCCTTTGTACCAAGTTGACAGAATATAGGATAGCAGAGTTCCCGATGAGGAGTCACTCTCATGGTGAGGCCACAGCTGCTCCTCGGGACCATGAGCCCTCCATGCACTCAAAGCACCGACGTAGCCAGAGTCCTAGATGTGGGTGTGCAACTTTAGAGGGATCTCATATGGGTTGAGAGGCTACATGGCTCTCTTAGATTGTTTGTATGATGTATTTTGTATTTCCCGTGCTCTTTGAGCATTTTGACCATGTTTAGCACATGATGACATTTTACAGAAACTTGATATATATATATATATATATATATATATATATATATATATATATATATATATATATATTCTTTTTGGATCAGAATCTTGGTGTCTATGATTTTGTGATTCATTTCCACATGTAAACTATAATGTTGTTTTTGTATGCTTTTCAGAATGTATGCAATGGAGGAAAAATGATACAAATACTTGTTTCCTTTTTATATTTCGTGATGCTGATATATGATAATGTAGACACAATGTGATCTTAAACTTTAGTTTCTATAAGCAATTTTTGGGTACTTCATATGTGTTTTGACAAAATGAGATGATAAACCGATATGATGAGTAGATGAACTTGCCCCACTCCTAACTCCACACAACTAGTAAGATGATAGGGCTCACCACCGAGAGCTAGACAGGACACAAGTTATGAAATTTGTTGAATGATAGTGATGAGAGATAGACAAATATTTGGTGGAACCAAACTAGGATGCTACAAACCTACTCTACTCGAGTGACTCCATAGTTTAGAATGCTACTTTCTTTGCAGTTTATCTAGACTTAGATCCGTAGATGGCCGCATGGTAGACAAAATATGGTTTTCAAGGTTTTGAGCTCTCTTGGAATGTTGGACATCTGATTCATTTGTTTTTGACTTAATATTACAAAGGTTTATTTGAACCATTTGCTTATGACCTTCAACATTTATTCATCAAGAGGACCCCCTACACCTTGCCCCATGCTATCAAGTTATCCAAAATGTGCCCCTGCTCATTTTTGTGGCTAACTCCTTGTATTCTTACCTCTCTTATGCCTCAGTCTCCATTTTTATTTTTAGGCACTCAAATATTTCTAAAAATGGCACCATTGATAGAGCTCTCTCTTAGCTTTCCGTAGAAGGTAAAGTTTTCCTCCTAACTCCTCATATTTTTCAAGTTATGGCTCGGCGGAGTTTTTGTGGGAAATTTTCCCTTAGGAGGCCCGCGGCCAATAGGAAGCCACCACATGGCACCTGGAGTGGTGGAGCATGGGGAAAATTTAAAAAAAATCCAAAGACCAAACGGGTAAAAATTCAAACTTTTGCCCGCCGATCCGATTTTGGCCTGTTTTTGCCCTAAATTTTCAAATCGCCATATCTTTCGATCCAGAGCTCGGATTTTCACGTTATTTATATCAATGGAAATCTGGTGAAATACTCTATATGATTCTAGGGTCAATTTTTCATTTTGGTTGAGTTTAGAGAGATAAAATCAAGAAACACCTCTGGCACGTGGTAATGGCCAGAAATGACATTTCAACAACCGCTTTAATGCAAAATGGGTCGCATTCTTCTTCAACGATGGCCAAAAATGTCATGGCATGGGTCTGTAAGGATGCCCATGCTATTTTAATGCATCTTCATTCAATGGGGAATTGCTTCCACATTTTTACACGTTTTCTCTCTCCTGGGCTCGACCCATGCATTGTAAAAACCAGATTTGTCTCATTTTTTGAGGTTAAACATTTTTTTGGATAGCAAGCTTCTTCTTTCACCTTCAACAAGTGATTTTTGCAAGTATTAGACCTTCTTCATGATTGTAACAGGTTTCTACCTCTTTGATGTTGCAAATGCAAGGATTTTGACAGTGAAAATGACAAAGCAAGTGCACTCGTGATCAATTTTTAGTCCTTTGTTTGTATTGTCTTGCTTCATTTAAGACCTCTAATTGCATCTTATCAGCTTCGTATGATGTTTCATGTTGCATTTTATGAAATTGTGTCAATTTACATGAACAAGAAGTGTTCACCACTCCTTTGGTGTATCACCTATTAGTTTAGTTTCAATTTTTGCACTTTCTATCTCTGTCTCCTTGGAATTTAGAGTAGGATTAGGATTCAAACCTCTGCAATTGTGTAAATAATGCATCTAATCGTGAGGAGTTTGAGGAACTAGCCTCTAATCTAGAGATTCCTCTCTCATTTTACAAGTCCCACACTTGGAGAGAGGTTTTAATGTTGTGCAATCACACTAGATGCCCGAAAGATCAACTTAGAAACCTGATTTGCATCCGTGTGGTGCTTGCTGATTTGCAACAACAGCTTTGCACGCCCAAAGGGGACCTTAGAGGTCTCATTTTCATTGCAGAAGTTGATGTGCATCTCGCTGCAATTTTCTTTCTTAAAAGAGCTATAAATTACACATCTGGTGACTCCAAGGGGAAGAATCAGCTGGTTTTGGCAACGCAGACCTGAAAACTCATGAGAAGAATCAACACAAGGTCAAGAGCTAGAGATGAAGAGGTGCTGTTTGAATATCTGCAGTTATCTCCAAGAATAAGGCAAAGTGGGAGGAGAATCCAAAGGTCTCCATCTCCACCAAACAGAACTCTCTCAACTCCTCCACCTGGTAGGCCTTTCATTCACTCAACAAGGGTTCTAAGACCAATTAGAATGGCACAAAACAACCCCTATGTCAATTTCACTAGCAGAACCCACTTGCTCTCAATGCACAAAATCCAATCCCATTTGCAGCATTGAATAACATTCCATACTTCACTGGAGAAAATCAAACCTCACCTGGTGATCATGTTAAGGATATTGCTAACATTTGTGCAATCCATGAGATTAATGAGATGCAAGTTGCTGTCAAACTGATGGCATCTTCATTCAAAGGGAAAGCTTTGCAATGGTTCAGGAGTCTTGCCTTGGGTTCTATTCAAAATTGGAATCAGCTATGTATAGCCCTCCATGAGTAGTTTGGGGAAAAGGGAGACAACTTGTCCCTTTTGGTGCAGCTGACAACTATCAAAAGAGCTCCCAATGAGCAACTGACTGATTTTAATTTCAGATTTCAAAGGACTTGGAAGAGAATTCTAGTGGCAGTTAGGCCAACAACAAAAGGTGCTTTTCTTTACTATCTCAAAGCTCTAAATTCTGATATTTCTATGTTGATTCAGTCCATGGGAGGCATAACTATCCCTATGGCTTATAGCATTTCCATTATGGCTGAAAATTGTTTGATCCAAGCTGGCAAACTAGCCCCTAGACCTCCCATGCCATTGTTTCCAAGTTTAGAGAGCCCAAACACTAATCAAGCACCTAATTTGGCTCCTTCTCCCACTCCTAGAAATCAGAGTTCAAATGAAGCTTCTACTTCATCTCCAAGTGCCCCAAATGAGCTTCAAGAAGTCATGAAGCAATTGCAAAATTTAGGTAATGAGTTGGTTACTCTTAAGAGGCAACAAGCCCAAAGTTTTAGACCTTCCTTCCAGCCTCAAGCTCAGCCTAACAGGCAGCCATATCAACCTCATAGACCACCCAATCCAGCTGCAAATCTAAATCAAGCAAGGCCTCCTGCCAACATACCATTTCAGCCCTATAATCCAAATGTTATATCTACCTCTAAGGCATTGGTGCCAACACAAAACAACATTGCTCAGGAGTATGATTGGTGTTTCCATGCAATGAACCTCACAACTAATCTATGTGCTTCAACGGTGCCTTGAATCAAGCATTAATGGTGACAACTACTCGGTGTGGAGGGTGAGGGCGATTAAGGAAACAACCAACAACAAGAAACATTCCAACAGCAATAAGCTCCAAATGACACCACACTTGTGAACTCGGCAGCAGAGGATTTTTGTGACATAAATCAAATAGTCTCTCAAGGTGTTGTAGCCAACACAAGGTAAAAAAGAAGGAATTTGGGTGAACACCATTAGCTCCAACCAATCCACAACCTTTTATGGCTCCACAAATGGTTGGAAAACAAAATCCAGCTTGTAAATGCACAAGGGCAGCCAAGAACAGCCTCCTAGACCAGCTCAAATACCGCTTTTGCTGCCCACATGCAAGGGATGAATATGCAAACCAAGGGATAGTAAAGAGATCCTTCATCACCATTTAGTATCATTAATCGATGAAGAAGACAAATGTAAATATATCAATGTGGGAATCCCTATCTATCCCGTGCCGTAGAGATTTGCTACAAGTTGCCATGAAGGACTGCCAACTTCGAATCGAAGTCCAAATGTAAGAGAAGGTGCTCAAAAATGCTGCCCAACCTAAAGGTAATCATGGAGGACAAAGAAGGTAAAATGTTGAAGCCCCCTCCTTTTTATGTCTCATTAATCATTGGAAACCAATTAGTGCACAATTGCATGATTGATTCCGGGGCAAGTAGCTCAAGATGCCCAAGCAAATAGTTGATCACTAGGAATTCAATATGAAACCATATCCAAAGGGGTAGTGCAGTTGGATGGGACAAGAGTAACAATAGTTAGGGTGATTAGAAATTTGAGTCTTACCTTGCATGCATGTCCAAATGTTGTTGTTTTACAAGATGTATCAGCTTATAGACCTTCCACCACTCTTTGCCCTATGTTTTTCAAGAGATTTCACAGCCAAGATTGGAGACTATTTGTCTGCTGATTGGTCACACATGCTTTCAAAACGAGGTATGGAACCAAAGCTACAATCAAGTCTCGAACCTATTGTAAACTTCCACATTGAGCCCTACACTCCAAGTCATATCAATGCCAACTGCTTTGGCATTTGATCAAGAAGATCACCCAAGCACCGATGAAGTGACACCAAGGTTGGAAGCATCCCAGCATCTAACTCTTGATGAATGGGTAAACAAGGTGCGTGCTTTTGATCCTTATCAAAAAGTAGAAGAATCTGAGCTAGGGGTCTATTGCATACATCAAGAAGATCAGCCCATTCCTAGCATCACCAAGCCAAACCACAAGGATGACAATGAGGTATGGCAGATGTTTTTGATGGATCAAGGAGTAGACAAGGTGTAGGAGGTGGAGCTATGCTTATTTCACCTCAAGGAGTAAAGTACTATTCAGCTTTTAGATTTCAGTTTGCATGCTCCAATAACACTGCTGAATATGAAGCCTTGGTGTAAGGGATGCATTGGGCAATAAAGAGAGGAATAAAGAACTTGCAAGTCTTTGGTGACAGTGAATTGATTGTAAACCAAGTTAAGGGGCAGCATGCTGTCAAGAATAATCTACTCAAGTGCTACAAGAACAGGGTGTGGGACCTCATTGAAGATTTTGAGGGCTTTAGCATAAAATCCATTCCTAGAAAAGAAAACCAAGTTGCTGACAGTGCTTGCAAAGAGTTGGTCCGAAAATCATCGCGTGGGACGATTTATGGATAGACAAGCCAACAAGTGTTGCAGTGGCTTAGCCCTCTTTGAGACAGCAAAGCGAAACTGGTTTATTGCTATTTCTACTAGCAGGAACCTATGCAAGTCTCACAGATTCTACCTTCGGGGTTGGGATCTCATCCCGTAGAGTGTTTCAGGCTGCGAAAAGAAAGGAATGAAAGAAGGAAAAGAGAAAGAACAAATCCGAAGGAAGAAAAGAAATGAATTCCAAAGCAGAAAGGTCAGAAGATTTATGTTTTTAGTTTGGTAGTAAACAGAGCCAAACCTACTTGCATAAATAAACAAAGCAATACTGATAAACAAATGACGGAAAAGTAGATATGAATCCAACATTAAACACATACGCATCTAACGTAAGAAAGATCTAATGTATAACACAAATATTGAGCACAAAGTCCGAATAATTGTATTACTCGTTTTTTACTCACATAAGAAAGCTCAAAGTCTTTCTCTCCTCACTTCTATTTCTATCTAAAAAATGTTCACCTTGAATACAACAAGTATTCCAATATTTATAGAAGAGAGGAGAAGGAAAGAAGGCAAAAAGGAGCCAACAAATATTTACAAAGATATTTAAAAAGTCAACAATTGACTTGGGCAAGTTTTTGGATGGCAACATCCCATGGTGCAACATGGATGAAGTCATCGTGTATGCCAACATGCTTTTTAAATATCTTACAAAAATGATCAATGGATCCCAAGAAGAAACCACTCTTGTGTAAAATGGCGCACTTTTCAGCATGTCGACAGCGACTTCTCAGCGCCTTTGGAAATGGGCGCACTTATCAGTATGTCGACAGGAACTTATCAGCGCCTTTGGCGCACTCTTCAAAGATGTCAACAGAACTTATCGCCCCTTTTTGAAATGGGCGCACTTATCAAAGATGTCGACAGAACTTATCAGCGCCTTTGGCGCATTCTTCAAAGATGTCGACAGAACTTATCAGCACCCTTTGGCGCACCTTTTGTCGTGTCAACATGAACTTCCATGCGCCTTTGGCGCACCATTTGTCGTGTGTTAACATGAATTCCTTACGCCCTTTGGCGCACTGCTTGGCATGTCAACATGAATTCCTTCGCCCTTTGGCGCACTGCTTTGGCATGTCAACATGAACTTCCTTGCGCCCTTTGGCGCACCATTTGTCGTGTTAACATGAAATTCCTTACGCCCTTTGGCGCACCATTTGTCGTGTTAACATGAACTTATCAGCGCCCTTTGGCGCACTCTTCAGCATGTCGACAGGAACTTAGCAGCGCCCTTTGGCGCACTCTTCAAAGATGTCGACAGAACTTAACTAGCGCTTTGCGCACTCTTCAAAGATGTCGACAGGAACTTATCAGCGCCTTTTGGCGCACTCTTCAGCATGTCAACAGGAACTTATCAGCGCCTTTTCTGAAAAGACTGAAAAATGGCTAAGTCCTTAAAACTTGATTTTCGGAAGAGAATTTTGGGCTTCTTTCGAACGTTGTCAAACTTCCTTGGGGCCAAAACAAAATTTTTGGGTATGGTTACCTGCAAATTTCCCTTGACAATTTTGCAGGATAACAGCTGGCTCTTTCTGGGGACTATCCCTGAGCAAACTCAGGGGTAGAGAATCCCAGATCACATGTGCCTATCCATTGGGTACGGAGTCAAAAACAAGGGGGACCGGAGGGAGAACAAAGGAAACACACAACAAACGAAAGCAAACACACGACAAAAGCAAACACACAACTAAAATAAACTGTACAAAGAAGAGAGCAAGCTCTACTTCCTGAAGATCTTGAGATGTTGCCCGCTATAGGGAAGCGGGAGCTCAGCTCCATCTAGATACGAGAGATAGAAACTATTCTCTCCATTGAGTTGCTTGATTTTGAAGGGCCCTCTCCATAGGGAATCAAATTTTCCGTGCATGCCCTTTGGTTCTCTTCGCTTGTCCCAAAGAAGGACGAGATCTCCCACTAGAAAATCTCTCTGCTTGGCCTTCTTATCAAAAAGCCTCTTCACTTGATTCTGATGTTCAGTGATCCTGTCGACCACCTTTACTCTCTTTTCTTCAAGTTCTCGCCAAATACATGATTCTCTTTTCTAGAGAACTCAAAAAGTTTCATCTTCGATTGCTCGTGCAAGTGTAGAGCAGAAGTTCTGCAGAATGGGAAGTTCGGCATCGTGCCATATAACACTTGAAAAGGTGACATGCCGAGAGATCTCTTGGGGAGTAATGCGGTCCGCCCACAAAGCATCGTACAAAGACTTGTGCCACATCCGCTGATTTTCATCTACTAATTTCCGTATGATGGTCACCAAGTTCTTATTACTGGATTCCGCCTGACCATTTCCCTGAGGGTAATAATCCGAGGCATGTGCTAAAGTTATTCCATATTCATAGCAAAAACTAATAACTTCCCGCGAAGAGAAGTTAGAAGCGTTATCAGCAACGATTTTGTCTGGAACACCGAACCTGACGATGATATTTTCTTTGATAAAACTGCAAACTACCTCAGAAGTGGCGTGCTTGACAGGTATGGCTTCCACCCATTTAGTGAAGTAATCCGTTGCTGTGAGGACATAGCTATGTCCAGCACTCGATTGAGGATTGAGTGCACCAATAAAATCAATTCCCCATTGCCTAAATGGTTCATTGATAATGACCGGCCTAAGGGGAAGGGCAGCCAACTTGGGCTTGCCGACGAATTGTTGACAGGGTTCACACTTTGCCACCCAGGTAGCCGCATCTTGAAAGAGCGTCGGCCAATAGTACCTGGCTCGAATGATCTTGTGTGCTGTCACGGAAGAAGAAAAATGGCCTCCACAGGCTGAATTGTGAAAACTTTCCAAAGCAGCTTTACTTGCAGGGCTTGTCAACACATCGCAGAAGACACCGCCTATCCCGCGCTTATATAAACCGTCATCCCGTATGACATACTTAGCTACCGCCCCGAGCTTTATAGCATGCTTCTCCTTCGCAGCTTAGGTGCATCGGGCATTCGCCGTAGGTAAGGAAGAAAGCAATGTTGGAGTACCACTCATCACTGGTCGCAATAAATAGAACCAGAGGCAGAGAATCAGGCTCCTCTAGAGGGCTTTGCTCTTTGTCGGTATAATTCTCTCTTTCATCAGGATTTTCTGAACCCCTGTTCTCAGCCATTAGCTGACACAGGCCTTTACCCCTTACCAGCTTGGTGGGTTTAATATCCAGGTCATATTCCTGGACTTTTGCGATCCAATTCCCTCTCAAACTTCCTAACTCCTGCTGAGTTAGAATTGATTTCACCGTGGTGTCGGGAACCAGCACCACCGTATGCGAGTTCAGAATGTAATACCTGAAACTCTTCACCGCTTTAACGACGGCAAAGGCGTGCTTTTCCAATTGAGTCATTTTCAACTCGTGAGGCTTGAGAGGAGAACTCATGAATGCGATTGGAGATTCAATATCCTCCGAGTTCTTTTGCATCAGGATTGCAGACACAGTATGTTCGGAGGCGTAACTATACATAATGAAGTTCTTGGAGAAATCCGACATACCAGACCGTGCATGAGCAATGTGTTTTTATCTCTTCAAACGACCTTTTCCCCTCTTCACTCCATCTGAAAGTGGGTGACCCTTTCATCATGTTTAGTATGTGGCGGGTCTTCTCAGCAAAATCAGGGACAAAACGCCTAAGAAAGTTCACCTTTTCGAAGAAAGAATGAACACCATTCTTGCTTGAGGCGAGTAAGGTTGGATAGCCTTAACTCTTTCGGCATCAATCTTTGTTCCTTCTTTGCTAACCACATGGCCTAGCAATTTCCCTTCTGTAACCCCAAAAATAGACTTTTTGGGATTTAGGGAAATTCCATGTTCTCGGCACCTGGCCAATACTTGCTCCAAGTGATCACAATGATCACTTCGTAGTTTAGAGAACACGGTTAAGTCATCTAGATAAACTACGATGACTTTTCCCATCATGCCTTTGAATGCAAAGTCCATGGCCCAATAAAAGTGGCACCAAACTGCATAGTTAGGCCGAAAGGCATCCTCGCTATAGGCAAATGTACCCCATGGAGTAGTGAATGCTGTTTTGAATTGATCTTCAGACGAGACTTCAATCTGATTATAGCCCGAAAACCATCAAGCATAGACAAGATTTCCGATCCAAACCACGCTTGCTAGTAACTTGATCCATTATGGGAAGAGGGTAGTTGTCTTTCAGCGAAGCTTGATTCAAGTTTCGAAAGTCTACGCAGATGCGTATTTCACCGTTTTTCTTGCGTACCGGCACAATGTTCGCCACCCAAGTGCTGTGATGGATAGGGAAGATGATTCTTGCGTCCAGCATCTTCTGAATTTCGGCTTGAATGGTGCCCGAAATCTTGGGATTATAATGCCTTTGCTTCTGACGGAAGGCTTTGGCATCTTCTTTCAGCGGTATATCATGCTGAACGTCCTTTGGCTTGAAGGACTTTAAATCTGCATAGGACCATGCCAATACATCCATATATCTTTTCAGCAACTTGACAAATTTCCGCTTTTCTTCTCAAGCGCAACATTTCCCGATGTTCACGAATCATGGGTGTGCCTCGTAACCTATATTGACTGTTCTCGCTCTCGGAGATGAGTCGATCATCTCGCCTCTTCTTTTTCAAAACGATCATGTCTCACAAACAGCGCCCAGAGAAACCAGGCCCTTTGGGATTTTATTTCCTTTAAGCTGACAAATGCCATCGTTCTCCTTTGTTTCGTGGTTTTGACCGTTGATTGATTCACGGCATGTAGAGGTGGATCCTTCGAAATACAACTCGTCAAAATTTTCTCGATTTTTCCGTAAAGGCAATGAGGTGATTATCATCGTTGAATACCGCCAATGCCGAGAGTTGTCCGCACGCTAAGGAAAACCACTTCAATGGTGTATTTGCTCGTTTTCAAACCCGGTGCGGAGCATGAGAGATGCTCAAACAACAACGAATCACCATGTCGTTTTGGGCTCTTGGAATTGCCTCTATTGAAAAGCGCCAAATTCCTCAATGCTGTCCCATACCGCATTACGGTAGTGCCTGAGCCTTTCATTTTTCACTTGGTAAATCCTTTTGACCTGATTTACAACTAGCTCGGCATCACCTTGTGCCTTTAGATTTTTTATCCCTTTTTCTTTTGCGGCTTGCATACCGAGTAAGAGAGACTCATACTCAAAGCAGATTGTAGTATTGAAAACTGCAATTTGAAAGAAAGAGGAATGACCTCCTCCTCAGGAGATATCAGCACAACCCCAGCGCCACATCCACTAGTTGCGCAGCTGCCATCAAATTGCAAGGTCCAGACCTTATTAAGGTCCTTTTCTTGAACGAAAACATCCTTTGTATCCGCCTCGGTAGATAAGAAGTAGTTTCCCATCCCTGATGATTCAAAAAGGATTTGGGCTTTGGGGTCTTCAGAGCTAGTGACCAAGTATTTCTTTTGGGATTCTGGCTCCAAAGTTTGCATTACGCCTTTGACTGGAATTCTAGCTTTGACCAGTCCATGTGAATTTCTCCACCAACTTCGCCGCAAAAGCTCCTTCCCAAAGAGAATTCCATAGTCAGCCGAATGTTAGCGACAAAGGACGGTCATTTTTACTCTTTATCCGGGAAGGCCGCAAACGCAAATTGGCGCTTTTTGATTTGGCCAATCAATGGCACTTGCTTGGTTTCCAATGAGTAACATCTGCCGAAAGGTTTGGTAAGAGTGAGGCCTAAAGCATGGGCGACTTTCGCCGGCATGACGTTATCGGAAGCTCCGGAATCAATTATACAGTTGCTCAACTTATGGCCATTGATTAGAGGAGAGATAGAAAGGTTCTATCTTGCCTGATGCAGATGTCGAAGCAACATTTATGTGGGATTCAGGGGGAGTGGAAAGGATTCCTTTTGGGGAAACCTGTTTAGATGTAACAGCTTGACTCTGAATATATTTAGTTAATCTTACAAGTCAAGTTTCGGGATTTGACCAAGATACTCACTTGTACATTTGGATCTTGGTCTTTTTGCATGATCTATTATATCGAACGCGCCAAGGGTCATTGGTGAGGGAATGAGTCCTTCACTTCGCGATGATGGAATAGGGTTACTGATCTTGATAGGAATATGAGGGGGCTGATTCGGAGGAGAGATGGGCGGGAAAGACTTCTTTGCAAAAGACTTAACAGGGAATTGAGTAGGAAGAGGATTACCTCTTTTAACAATGGTGGGAGGCGCGTTTGACACGACCTTCTCCTTCTGCACATGGGCAGCAACTTCCGCTTCCTTTCCTCATGAGCGGGTAAAACAAAGATAGGATTGTCCGCTTGCATAGCCCCGAGTACTCTCTTCTTCATCGATTCATCCTCATCAAATTCCATGTATCCAATAGTGGAGTCGCCACCAATGGCTCACCGACATCTTGATCATCTTCGCCTTGAGGCGAAGGTTCTTCATAGTACTGCTTCTTCCTCTTCTATTTCGGCCAAAGCATTGACCGGAGGAGCTTCAAGCGCCAACCGTGGAGCGGTTGCAGGTAAGCGCGGCCTTTGTGAAGCATTGTTAGGAACAAAATTCCTCCGCGGGGCATCCCGGTACGAGGAACTAGGAGAGGCCTGGGCCAGCTGCTTCTTTAATGCGAGCAGATCATTCGCCATCTTTTGGAATGCTGGATCAGACGAAGTAGTAGGCGAGGGATCTGAAGATTTGGACTTGGAAGATTCCTTTTTTAACTCGCCAGATATTATCAAATTGTCTTCTATCCGGATGGCAGCAGCCTGAGCGAGAGGTAGAGTAGCTACTCGCTCTTGAAGGAGCAAGAAGCTGACTTTTGAGCTCATGGCGTCACGAAGAAACACTTCGATTCTCCTGTTGGAAGCATGGCAATGGGGACACGGTTGATTAATGCATTGAACCGGGCGACAAAATCGCGCATGGTCTCATTGACTTCCTTTTTCAGGTGGGTGATCCGTGATAGCAACGCAAATGCATCTTCTGAAGGCTTATATCTGTCTTCAAAAGCTTCCCGCAAGGTTGCCCAACTGGTGATAGATCCGGCCGGCAAATGCTGAAACCATTCACAAGCGGCCCTCAGTAGAGTTTCCGTAAAAGGCGAACCGACACATCTTCATGAGTCACGTCCAAAATACTGCATGACATAATGAAAGCATATATGTGAGAATCCATGCTTTGATTTCCGCTCCCGTCAAATTTAGGAAAATTCTTTCGCTTCCCATGAGGGAGCGCGTGAACTGATGTGGCAAAGGCGAGAGGACCCATAGCATTTCCCATGGTACTTGCCATTTGAAAGGCTAGAAAAAAAGCACACGAACCGGGAGGGTGGTTCCACTGAGCAGCAAGCACTACAAAGGGATGTAGATGCTCCTTGTATCGACTTTTTCTTCACGGAGGTGAGACACTCTTGGATGACCACCTAGCCGAGCTTAACGCCGAAAACGTGCCGGTGTTACGCTGAAATTGTGCCTTTGAAGCGCATCGAAAGTAGGATCAACTTCTCCACGGCTCTCCTCTCAAGGCGCGCAAAGGTTCACTCGCCGCCAGTACCTTCCAGATCCGTGATATTAAGGCGCAGATTTAAACTTTGTTTTTGGGTGTACTTGCTGATTTTCTGGTTTTTCTCACAAAACCAGCAAAGATGCACTTTTCTCAATATTTAAAACTATCCTCTTCGAAAACCGATTGTGGTTAATGACAAATAATAACGAGGATAAGATGGCAGGAAGATAGTAAGCTGATTTTCAGATCTGATTTTTACTTTTCGTGAGGATTTCAAACTTTTTAGAAAATAGTCAAAACTCGTATCTACGGAAAAATAATGATTTTGATAAAAACTCAAATAACTAAAGATCTCGTAACTAGGCCCGATCTATGACTCTCGGAAGAAAATTTTTCGATTTGAGCACTTTTGCAAATTTTTCAGATTTTTATATCTTTGCAAACAAAAATCTTTTGATTTTTCTGATTTTTTTTTTTTATATCTATACTACCAAAGATAGATCCGACAGATCTGTCCGCCTCAAATGAGTCGCCAAAATCAAGTTGGTCCGAAAATCTGTCACGCGGGGATGATTTATGGATAGACGAGCCAACAAGTGTTGCGCAGGGCTTAGCCCCTCTTTGAGACAAAGAAGCGAAATCGGTTTATTGCTATTTCTACTAGCAGAACCTATGCAAGTCTCACGATTCTCGCCTTCGGGGTTGGGATCTCATCCCAGAGAGTGTTTCAGTGCTGCGAAAAGAAAGGAATGAAAGAAGGAAAAGAGAAAGAACATATCCGAAGGAAGAAAAGAAATGAATTCCAAAGCGTAAAGGTCAAAGATTTATGTTTTTAGTTTGGTAGTAAATGAGCCAAACCTACTTGCATAAATAAACAAAGCAATACTGATAAACAAATGACGGAAAAGTAGATATGAATCCAACAGATTAAACACATACAGATCTAACGTAAGAAAGATCTAATGTATAACACAGCTATTGAGCACAAAGTCTGAATAATTGTATTATCGTTTTTTTTCTCATAAAGAAAGCTCAAAGTCTTTCTCTCCTCACTTCTATTTCTATCTAAAAATGTTCACCTTGAATACAACAAGTATTCCAATATTTATAGAAGAGAGGAGAAGGAAAGAAGGCAAAAAGGAGCCAACAAATATTTACAAAGATATTTAAAAAGTCAACAATTGACTTGGGCAAGTTTTTGGATGGCAACATCCCATGGTGCAACATGGATGAAGTCATCGTGTATGCCAACATGCTTTTTAAATATCTTACAAAAATGATCAATGGATCCCAAGAAGAAACCACTCTTGTGTAAAATGGCGCACTTTTCAAAGATGTCGACAATGACTTCTCGCCTTTGAAATGGGCGCACTATCAAAGATGTCGACAGGAACTTATCAGCACCCTTTGGCGCACTCTTCAAAGATGTCAACAGAACTTATCGCGCCCTTTGGAAATGGGCGCACTTATCAAAGATGTCGACAGAACTTATCGCGCCCTTTGCGCATTCTTCAAAGATGTCGACAGTACTTATCAGCGCCTTTTGGCGCACCTTTTGTCAACACATGAACTTCCATGCGCCCTTTGGCGCACTCATTTGTCGTGTTAACATGAATTCCTTACGCCTTTTGCGCACTGCTTGGCATGTCAACATGAACTTCCTTGCGCCCTTTGGCGCACCATTTGTCGTGTTAACGTGAAATTCCTTACGCCCTTTGCGCACCATTTGTCGTGTTAACAACATGAACTTATCAGCCCTTTGGCGCACTCTTCAAAGATGTCGACAGAACTTAGCAGCGCCTTTTTTCGCGCACTTTTCAAAGATGTCGACAGAACTTACAGCGCCGCTTTGGTGCACTTCTTCAAAGATGTCGACAGAACTTAGCGCGCCCTTTGGCGCACTCTTCAAAGATGTCAACAGAACTTATCGCGCTTTCTTCAAAAGACTCAAAATGGCTAAGTCCTTAAAACTTGATTTTCGGAAGAGAATTTTGGGCTTCTTTCAAACGTTGTCAAACTTCCTTGGGGCCAAAACAAAATTTTTGGGTATGGTCAAGATGGTGACCAAGTGGTACATCTGAGAACTAACAAGCTGCCCAAGGGACTTATCACTTTGGAGTCCATTTTCAATCCCAATGATTAGTTTAGGAAAGAGAAAGCAAACATTCAGGTCAAGAGAGAAGATTCAAGATTCCATCTTAGTGGAAGAGAACAAACCATTGCAAATTGGAAAGATGACAACTAAACAAGAAAGGTATGAGTTCATACAGCTGTGTCAAGAGTTCCCTGATGTGTTTGCTTGGAGCTACGAAGATTTGAAAGGTTTCAATCCCAAGTTAGCTCAGCACACCATTGAGTTGGATCCAAATACTAAGCCCATCAGGTAGAAACAAAGGCCAGTCAATCCACACATGGAACCTCTCATGAGGAAGGAATTGAACAAGTTGATTGAGTCAAGAATCATATTCCCAATCAAGCATTCTAGTTGGGTTGCCAACTTAGTTCCAGTCAGAAAGAAGAGTGGAGAGATCAGATTGTGCGTTGATTTCAGAGATTTGAATAGAGCATCTCTCAAGGACCATTACCCACTTCCTTCTATGGAGCAGATTTTACAAGTTGTTGCTGGCTCCGAAAGGTTTTCATTGCTTGATGGCTACTTAGGGTACAATCAGATTATGGTGAAGGAAGAAGATCAGTTCAAGACAGCCTTCACAACCAAATGGGGAACTTATGCATACAGGAAAATGCCATTTGGGCTGTCCAACGCTGGAGCTACCTTCCAAAGAGAAATGGACATGGTGTTCAAAGGTTTGATTAACAACATGGTGCTGATATATCTTGATGATATCACTGTTTTTTCAAAGAATGTAGCAGACCACCTCTCTCATTTGAGACAAGTCTTCCAAAGGTGCAGGAGATTTGGAGTGTCTTTGAATCCTAAGAAGTGTATCTTCCTAGAACATGAAGGAAAGCTCCTTGGCCATATTGTCTCGAAAGAAGGATTAGCAATTGATCCAGAGAGAGTTGAAGCCATAAGAGCACTACCATTGCCAATCCACAAGAAGGCACTTCAGAGTTTCTTGGGGAGAATAAATTTTGTTCGGAGGTTTGTCCCAGAGTTTGCAGCCCTTGTCAAACCTATCACCAAGATGTTGAAGAAAAGCATGGCTTTCAAATGGACAGCAGAAGGCAAGGAGATTTTTAAAGCAATGAAAGAAGCCATCTCTCAATCCCTAGCTCTCATCAACCCGGATTTCTCCAAGGATTTCATCCTCTATGCATTTGGGGGTGATGACACTATCTCTGCAATTTTGGTAAAGTAGAACAAGAACAATGATGAGCAGCCAATTACTTTCTTCACCAAAGCCTAGATGACTATGAGGTGATATATTCTTTTATTGAGAAGCATGTACTTATAGTAATCAGAAGCTTGAAGAAATTCAAGCATCTAGTCTCAAACAACAAGGTTCAGCTTGTTGGTCTCTCATGCGGGAGTAAAGGAATTCCTCCTCAACAAGGATTTGAATGAGAAAATGGCAATTTGGATCACTCATGTCATGGAGTATGACATTGAGATCAAGGTCACCAAGCTGGTAAGAGGAAAAGGATTGTGTGAGCAGCTGATTCTCGGGCAAGCAAAAAGAGTATGTAATAAAGAAGAGGCTGTTTTTGACAGCTTCAAGACAGCCATGTGCAAGGTAGCACTCAAGAAGAGGATAATGATGTCCCCACTCCTTACTAGACCAAAGGTATAATGCACTTCCTAAGCACAGGCCTATGCCCTCCAGAGATGAGAAAAACCCAAAGAAGACACTTCAGATTGTAGGCTATCCCATATGCCATAGTAGATGGTGTTTTGTTCAAGAAAGATGTGAATGGAGTGCTGCTGAGATGCATTAGCACAAATCAGATTCATAGGGTGTTGGAAGAGTTCCATGGTGGACCAGCTGGTGGTCATTTTGCACCAAGAGTGATAGCTCTAAAAATCATGAAGGCTGGTTATTATTGGCCCAAGATTTTCAGTGATTGCTTTGCGTGGATCAAAAGGTGCAAGAATTGTGCATTCTTCACATGTAAAAAAAGAGGCTTGTTGCCCTTCCATTGCATCTAATTTCAGTTGACCAGCCATTCATGCAATGGGGTTTGGACTTCATTGGATTCATTAATCCTAATTCAATCCAAGGGCATAAGTGGATTTTGATAGCCACAGACTACTTCACCAAGTGGACTGAAGTAGTAGAACTCAAGGAAGTAAATGAGTCTAGCATCTTAGACTTCTATGAGGGGATAGTAACCAGATTTGGCATACCTACTACAATAATCTCGTATAATGCATTAGCATTCATTGGATCCAAGGTGACTGAGTGGGCTGTCAAGAATGGGATCTACCTAAGTACTTCATCAAACTACTACCCTCAGGGTAATGGCCAGGCTGAATCTACAAACAAGAACTTGTTGAGGATCATTAGGAGGACTCTTGATGAGAATCAGAGGTCTTGGCATACCAAACTGAAATCAACCTTATGAGCTGATAGGATAACTCCCAAGAGATCCATAGGTAACTCTCCATTCAGGCTTGTTTATGGAAGAGAGGCAATCTTGTCCATGTCACTTGAGTTTCCAACACTGGAACTCATGAAGCAGTTAGAGTTGCTAGAGTTTGGGCCCATGGAGGTGAGATATGCAAAGTTGATGGAGCTCCAAGAGATCGTGAGATCGTGCATCCCAAGCAATGGAGAAGGATCAAGCTTTGATCAAGAAGACCTTTGATACGAAGGCCAAGAGTAGATCTTTCCAAGTTGGAGATCTAGTGTTAAAATGGGATGCGAGAGAGAGCAAAACCAGAAGGCATTCAAAATTTGATGCCATTTGGAGTGGCCCATACATGGTCACAAAGTGTAAGGACAACAATGCCTTCTAATTGTCTTCATTGGATGGCGAAGAACTGTAAATTCCAGTCAATGGAATCTATCTAAAGCATTGATACTAAAGGGAAATTCTCCACCTTGTAAATATTAGCTTTGGTTTTCATTCCTCCAAGTGCTTGTGCACATTGTTTTACTGTAGGTTGTTTTGCTTTCCCTAAGTGCTTTGGCACAAAGCTTGCTGTCCCTCGGAGATGTTTTGTAGTCCTTGCTTCCATCGGTGATATTCCATCTCTCTCCTTGCAACATTCTAAGTCAGCTTTGGGTTCCGAAGAAAATTTTATGACTCCATGCCCAATGGGCTGCTTCAGCAACCGGTATCTTCATCTAACAGTGCAGATGACCCTCCGAGTCACCAAATTTGTTATCCAAAATGTGCACCTACTCATTTTTGTGGCTAACTCCTTGTGTTCTTACCTCTCTTATGCCTCGCCTCCATTTTTATTTTTAGGCACTCAAATATTTCTAAAAATGGCACCATTGGATAGAGCTCTCTCTGCCTTTCCGAAAGGTAAATTTTTCCTCCTAACTCCTCATATTTTTCAAGTTATGGCTCGGCGGAGTTTTTATGGGAAATTTTCCCTTATGAGGCCCGTGGCCAATAGGAAGTTGCCACGTGGCACCTAGAGTGGTGGAGCATGGGGAAAATTTAAAAAAATTCCAAAGACCAAATGGGTAAAAATTCAAACTTTTGCCCGCCGATCCGATTTTGGCCTGTTTTTGCCCTAAATTTTCAAATCGCCATATCTTTCGATCCAGAGCTCAGATTTTCATGTTCTTTATATCAATGGAAAGATGGTGAAATTCTCTACATGATTCTAGGGTCAATTTTTCATTTTGGTTGTGTTTGGAGAGATAAAATCAAGAAACACCTCTGGCATGTGGTAATGGCCAGAAATGACATTTCAACAACCAGCTTTTAATGTAAAATGGACCGCATTCTTCTTCAAAGATGGCCAAAAATGTCGTGGCATGGGTGTGTAAGGATGCCCATGTTTTTTAATGCATCTTCATTCAATGGAGAATGGATTCCATGTTTTTACATGTTTTCTCTCTCCCGGGCTCGACCCATGCATTGTAAAAGCTAGATTTGGCTCATTTTTTGAGGTTAAACATTTTTTTGGATAGCAAGCTTCTTCTTTCACCTTCAACAAGTGATTTTTTCAAGTATCGACCTTCTTCATGATTGTAACATATTTCTACCTCTTTGATGTTGCAAATGCAAGGATTTTGACAAAGAAAATGACAAGTCAAGTGCAGACTCTGTGATCAATTTTTAGTCCTTTGTTTGTATTGTCTTGCTTCATTTCAGACCTCTAATTACATCTTATCAGCCTGTGTATGATGTTTCATGTTGCATTTTATGAAATTGTGTCAATTTTCATGAATAAGAAGTGTTCACCACTCCTTTGGTGTATCACTTATTAGTTTAGTTTCAATTTTTGCACTTTCTATCTCTGTCTCCTTGGAATTTAGAGTAGGATTAGGATTCAAACCTCTACAATTGTGCAAATAATAGATCTGATCAAAGGAGTTTGAGGAACCAGCCTCTAATCTAGAGATTCCTCTCTCATTTTACAAGTCCCACACTTGGAGAGAGGTTTCAATGTTGTGCAATCACACTAGATGCCTGAAACATCAACTTAGAAACCTGATTTGCATCCAGGGGTGTTGTTGATTTGCAACAACAACTACTAGTAAGAAGCGTGGGCTTATCACCATGGATAAGGTACAGGTGAGTAATGGCATTCCCATCCTTTCCCAACCCTACATCACTAGTAATAGATGCAAGCTCATCACCGAATGTTAGTAGGGCAAGGAAATGTGTAAAAATAAAATTTTCTATTTGATCTATATTTGACTTGTTTATTTGAGCAAAATGTCAAGTATGTTCTTATTTCCAAAGAGATATACACATATGGGATAGATGTGACACTATGAAGCCTAGAATAGACCATAGTTAAGACACCTATCCTAGGAAGAAACCAAAAGTGAGAACAAGCATGCAGACCTTGGTATGGTTACCGTTAAGGCTTTGTCATATCTAGCTTTATTTGATGAAATGATTCTGAAACGATTAATGATGTGAAAATGAATAAGTATGATTGGAATGATTATTCCAATACCATCATAAGTTTTTAATGAATTACTTTTAGAATAAGTTCCTTGATCACAAAATTGTTTGAAACGAGTGGACAAAATGAACCTAACTACATGAAGATGCAATGTAGATATAATTATACAAATAGGGCTGGTTGCTTATGCATAGAATTGTTTAAGGTGTAAGGAATTGACAAGCTTCACCAAATTCCTCACCTTCTAGTGTACATAATAGATATGCACCATTTCCATAGTATTTCATGACTTGGTATGGGCCCAACCATTTGGGCTGAATTTCCTTCCTTCACCGGTATTTTTATCGATCGATTATCTAGTCTTAGAACTAGATCTCCTTCATATATATCTCGCTCATAGACCTTTTTATTATACTACCGGCACATTCGGTCAAGATAGACTCTATGCTACTATTCAAAGTGTCTAGCCCGGCCTCATCTAGGCTTTCTAGTTGGGAGAGACATGCTTCTCTATAAGCTTCTTCATCCGTAATCCTCAGAGTGAGATACGAGATTGGGTATTTCAACCTCAAGTGGGAGAAATGCTTCGCTCCGAATACCAATGAGAAATGAGTTACTCCTATGGGTGTTCTTATTGAAGTTCGGTAGGCCCAAAAGGCTAGGTATAACTTTAAATGCCAATCACGTTTATTTTCTTTTACCATTTTAAGGAGAATAGCTTTTAATGTCTTGTTTGTTGCTTCAGCCTACCCGTTGGCTTGAGGGTAATACAGGGAAGTCTGTATGATGGTTTATTTTAAATTTACTACATAGCTCATGGACTTCGTCATTCTTAAAGGAAGTACCATTATCTGAGATGATGATTTGTGGGACACCGTACCTACAAATGATCTGGTTCAAAATGAACTTGGCGATCACGGAACCTGGTACAGTGGTGAGAGGCATAGCCTCTACCCATTTGGTGAAATACTTGGTGGCCGTGATTATGAAGTTATGGCCATCTATTGACGAGGGAGAGAATTTCCCTATCAAATCTAGGCCCCATGTAGAAAAGGGCCATGGAGTTGTGATTGGTTGTAGAGCTTGTGTCGGCATGTGAATCTTGTGGGAAAATTCTTGGCATTTATGACACTTGCGTACAAACTCTACCGCATCATGTTCTAGAGTGGGCTAGAAATAGCCCATCCGATGTATTTTTGAGTGGTGGCATGACCATCAAAGTGGCCGCCACATATGCCACTATGAGATTCATCGAGAATCTTCTTGGATTCTTCTCGTGTCAACACACCTTAGAAGCTTTCCATCGAAGGCCTTATGATAGATCACTTGTTCTATAATAACGTATTTAGCTACGATAATGCGTTTGCCTTCTTTTTGTAGTGTAGCACCTTATCGATATGTATGGTCCATGATATAATTAATAATATCATTAGACCAAGGACATTCAGAGATGGGAGATCTAGTTTTGACGTAATATATGCATTCATCGAGAAAGTCCAGATCTACTAGATCACCTCTGTCCAACGGGTTATCAGCTAACCAATCTATAATGATTTGTCCCTTAACAGACTTCTTGTTTACAAAAAGTTAATTCGAATTAACCCATTAAGGTTATAAAGCATCCAACCTTTTTAGACAAGGACCTTTGCGTGAGAAAAGTTTGTAAATGGTCTATTCTTACAATGAATCTTGTTTCTTGATTTAGCATGTAATGTCTTAGGCATTTGGTCGCAAAGACTATGGCAAGGAATTCTCGCTCTGCTTGCGTATAACACGTTTCATAATCGAGTAAAATTTGGCTACTAAAATAGATCACACATTCTCGTTTGTCATCGTATTCTTGAGACAAGATGCGGGCTAGTGAGACATTGGTAGCTCACAAATATAAGATTAAAGGTCGGTCTCGCTTAGGAGGCATTAGCGTAGGTGGTGATAATAAGAAACGCTTAACTCGCTTCGAAAGCCTCATTGCAATCTTCGATCAAATCAACACTATAACCTAAACTAGCATGATAGATCGGTTGGTGAGGATGACTGCTCGAAGGCTCCACCAATATCGAGCTCGGCGTGATCCGATCATGGGTTGTGGGATATGGGAAATTGACCTAGGACTGTTTTGTCTATATCTCCAGATAGGGTCATAAGATGGATGATGGATATGGTGGATTCTACGGGTGATTATCTGGTCTAGTCCAGAACTCTTTAGCTTCATTAGCTGCTATGTCTAACAAGGATAATTGTGCGATAATGGTTGGTGGAAGTGGAGTGGATCTAAATACTAATGTGCGTAAGCCAACGTCAACATCTGATTGACCTATGGGTCTGTTGGGTTGTGGGATCTGTGAATCACAACCGTAGATTCATGGTTGTTGTGGACCTCTAATGGTCATGTGTGGAATCAGTCCCTAATCCCTAGTATCCAATAGTCGTATGCCTTTTCGGCCTCTATGTTGAGAACTAACAGTTGTGCAATCTTCTCAGAGTACCTTACAGGCATTCTGGCAACCTGGATTCTTAAGCTAGTGTCTATGTCAGTGAGAATGTCTCCTGCGCGTCTGGGCCGTGGGACCAAAGGGTCACACCAATGTTTTCTCTCTTCGGGACCTTCTATGATCATGTGGATATTTACCTAGGGTAATCAGTATTTGGCTGGTTTGACCAAAACGTGTGTGCTTGGTCGTCTTCTATAATTAACCCTCTTAACTGTGAGTTGATCTATTGTAACTCTGTTGTTATTTGGAAGACTTGCATTCTAAGATTGATCTATATCACCTATTGCTTTGTAACAAGATTGGGTTGAGGCACAATTGGCTTGAATACATAGTCTCTGGGCTCCCTAGGTCTCGTGGTTGTCATGCAAGAGAAATGATATAAATCTAACTAATGACGAATAAAATAACTATGCAAGATACATCTATGTATATTCTTCTATTTTTTGTGTTTTCTGATGAACTATTTGAACAAACTGAAAGAGAAACTATGTAAGATATCTAGAAATTGACAACTAAACTAATAACGAAATTAAAACAAACAAAGTAGCCGAGTATAGCTACTTTCCTATGCAGTTGTGAATCTATTCTAAATAACCAGATAACTGATCTAATCTATTTGAAAGACTCTTGATCCTACCTCAGAAGTGAGGAGTGAATCATAGTTTCTCAAAAACTATCAATCCCATAGCTTCCACTGGCAATATTGAAAGTAAGATTAACTGAAATTAAATGATTGACTACCCTATTTGATATATTTTAACTAGAACTTTGAAATCTTGAACCTAGATTTTGCAGAATAGTGGTGAATCCGGTTGTGTGTGGCTTTGTCCCCTCAGTGTGATCTCTTCGTTCCTTCGTGCTCACGTGAATCTAGAAAAGCGTGTGATGTTAGCATCAATAGAAGTAGGTATTGGGATAGTGGCGGTTTAGGATGCATACTGAATACAATGTAAGTAGGAGAGGGATAGCACAAGAGAACAGAGCTTGGCTTATGTAATTCCTAGCGGGATTTATTACGAGTCATACAACATAAAATGTTCAAAACCTGAAACTACTCTGCATTGTGAACAAGACCTACAACTTTAATGGCTTCCCTACTTGAAAATCAAACAATCATATTCCAATGAATTTGCATGAAATAGTAACAACACTAGCACAAGAAGATTATGTGGCCTCCTAACACTAAACAACACTAACCATGCATGCAACAAATAAAACTATGAATTCCTAAGCAAAACTAAAATACTAAGCTATTGAAATGAGAAATTGAGAGGAAAATTTGAGGGCCATTTTCTTGATCACAAGCTAGTTATTTATAGAATTCTCATTTACCCAAAGGTGAACCATAAATAATGCAAAAACACTATTCCAGGGAACCGAATCATAAATACAAGAAAAGGCGGTGAAAAAAAGCTGGTAAACATTGAAATTTATGTGAGTTGCATTAAAAGAACATTCTAGAAAACACGTCGAGGACCGCCACCTAAGCGGGGTGGTGTTACAAGACCACCACCCCGACTAGGTGGCGGTCACAAGACCACTTGCCCATGGAGGCGGAAGTTTTTTCACCAAGATCGAAAAGCAAAGGAAAAGAGAGGAAGGAAAAAATCAAAGCACGCAGGGGCTAAGTGGTGCATGTGGGATGTTAACACATACTTGGAGAGATTTTCCAGATCCTGAACACCTTGCAAGGAGACATGTATCATCATTAGGGCACGTGTAACGTTGTTCACGGCAAGTACCCTACAATTTTGGGTACGTCTAATAACCCTTGTACAAATTCCATGCTTATTACTTGCCATTTTGTATTGTAGTATGCTATGAGGATACAATAAACCGGCTGGTTGAGTGCATATGTTCAACTTTAACACATTGACATTCTAAGCAATGTGTCACAAAATCAATAACATCTTTTTTTCATTCCCTTCTAGAAATATTGTTGTTTTATAAATGTCCTCATCCTTAATCCATAATTGATAATATCCAGATCAAAGATCTATCTTAGAATATCTTGATGCTCCATGCATCTTATCAAATAGATCATCAATTCTAGGGAGTGTGTATCTATTCTTTATTGTTGTTTTGTTTAACATTTTGTAATCAATTCACAATCTAAGTGTTCCATCCTTCTTTTTCACAAAAATTATTGGTGCTCCCAAAGGTGAAACACTTGGTCTAATCAAACCTTTAGACAAAATTTATTGCAATTGAGCCTTGAGATCTACTAATTATATAGTAGTCATTCGATATGGTGCCTTAGAAATAGGCTTGGTTCTAGGCTTGATTTCAATTGTGAAGTCAAACTCCCTTTTGGGTGGAAGACCTAGTAACTCTTTCAAAAACACGTCATTGAAGTTTCATAACAGTGGATATCGTTCCATGACATCGTTGTTCTCTTCAACATTTTCTACAATTTTTACTACATATAAGGTACAACCCTTATTTTTGGCCTTTTTAAGTTGCATAGCTAACAGTTCCTAATAGAAATCTCACGTTTCACACCCTGAATCTCTGTTGTTTTCTATAGATCATCTAAACAACTAATATGTTTTTCAAAACAATCCACCTTTGTCGAATGTTCAACTAACTAATTAACACCTATTATTACATCATAACACCCCAAAGTTGTAACATAAAGATCAACTTCTGTGGAAAAACTAGGTAAGTCAAGGACTGCTCCAAAAAGACACATACTAACAGTATAAACAACATTGTTTCCATAATGTACAGCCCATGTTTTATCCATGTTTCCATCTTTTATTTTTAGTTTTGATGCTAATTTACTAGAAATAAAACATTCAATAGCTTCGGTATCAAAAATAATAGTTATAGGTATGCCAAATAACTTACCCATAACATTTATGGGCATGGCCTACTTTTCAGCCTGCTTGTCAACTACTACAGCGTGTATCTTGTGATGCTAATTACGATTATCCTTTGTCAAAGCACATTTATTTGTGTAATGATCTTTACCACAACTATAACAACCTCTTACGGGTCCCTTTCTAGGCTCAGATTTATTTCCAGCCCTAGAATTATCATTCTAACCTCCATAGGAATTTTGTTCATTATTATTATTCTTGACAAAGTTCTTTCATGCATTACCAATAGACTTGTTTGTTGTTTCTTTCTTACTAGTATAAGATGAAAACATACTTTTCATTCTCGAATTTCTTTCATGTTCCTTTCTTAGGTACAAGAGATGATGAAGAGGAGTTGGGGATTTTCTTCCTTACTTCTTCCTTATGGGAAAAAATTGCCTTCAATTTTTGTTCCTACATTATGGCCTTTTAAATATCCCCTTCCATTATGGTTGGGATATGAACATCCACCTCTCCTCCTATAATGAGATTCAACCCCATGATAATTTTTATGTCCCGAACTTCTCGTCGGTTTGATACGAGGTATATACTTAAGAATTTTAGTAAATCACTCCCAATACTAAGTTACAATTAGCTTTCCTTTTACTAAGTTCTAGAATTTAGTCATTTTTTATCATAATAAAGTTGTGGCGGTGATCGTTGCCTAAAGTAACCTTTAAATTGATCCCATGTGATATTAGTCTCATCAATATTTAACTCATTCTTACGGATGTCCCACCATGAAGATGCCTCATGGGAAAGCTGATATGCTCTCCATATCACCTTTGTTTCTTCTGAGAAATTCCTTATTACAAAGTATTTCTCCATTTTGCTGAGCCAATTCTCAGCTCCATCTCCTAATGTGGTGCCATCAAACTTGGGTGGACTTATCCTTTTTATATCGGAGTGAGTTCAGCTACACCACCTAGCCTTTTTTTCTAAGGTATGTTCACATTGTTATTATCAACACCCAAATTGGCATTATCCTCTAGAGGTGGCTGATTATTATTACCAAGATCTTCTTCCTCCTCATTTCCCATTACTTTTTGTTCAAGTACAAAGAAATGATCTCTTGTGTCCAACAGGCGATGAGGATCTCATCAAGTTTTTGGGTAGTTTCTTCTCCTTCCTCGGGTGGAGGATTATTTACAACATTTCCTCTTGTTCTAACCATTTTCTACATTAACAAGAAAATTTAAGTTTCATCGATTATGAACACAATAGGTCCAAGAGCTGTAACCTTCACTCAATACCAAGATGTAACATTCCCATTTTAAGACTACGAAACAAGGGAATTTTTTTTTATTCATAAAGTTATCTGTTCTAAATAAAACATCATTTAAAACACACATTCCATGCCAATAAATCTCATAAAAGATAACAATATGTAGTTATAATGACTCGGTATGCTACCGATCTCTCATTTAATGACTCGGTTACCAACCGATCTCTCATGTTGAATTAAATTATAGAATACTTTATGTATACTACATATACTTGGTTCTCCCACCCTATTCTCGAGTACCGAGTGATCTCTGTTTAAATAACCTATCAATATTTGTTACCAATATTCATCTGAAATCACATTACTTCAAAATAGTGACATAGGACAATGCAACCAGCAACTTGCGATACTTTGGCCAAATATTTTCAAAATACTGCTTTCATGTTAATATTCCTAGATGATATATTAATCATTTGAATACGTCCTTCACCTCACTCTACTATTATCTATAATGGTCTTTACTAACTACCATCAGTCCACTTGCCCAGGTTTGACCCTAGCTCAAAGTTAGAAACATATTTTTTTATAGGAAGACACTCACGATGACTTAGTGTATATCAACATACTCAACCGACCTAAGTCAACCAAATGTGCCAAGGTACCCTGAGTCATAGAAAGCTACTCCCTATTCTAAACATGCTACTAACTTGACCTAGAGAGAAACTAAGTTCAAGTCCAGATGTGTGTAGATCTAGATGAACAATACGGAAGGGTGTTGCCACATGTCAATTGCAACACTATATCCTCGAGAAGACCTTGGTCTTCTCGAAGGTACAATCCTGTAGTTGGCATGTGCCAACATCTATTAGAACTGATTCATCACAATGTACATACTCCCTTAGTGGTCATTAATTCATAATTAAATTGGATTAAGATTCAGATTATAACAACCATGCCTAACCCTAATTCCAACATTCATTAAGTTCTATATCCATAATTAATCTGATTTGATATTGAGAACTTCATTAACTCATGTTTGCATTAATGTTTATTAACGTGGCATAACAAGCAGTTATCCCAAAAATAGGAAAAAAACATCAATCATTTAATTCTTAATGCAACCTAGTTGTCCAAATCAAGTGTGTCATCCACCTAGATTCAACTAGTGTTTACTTTTATAAACGAAGTACAAATATTAAAGATCAAACCACTTGTTCCTTTTATCTTTTCATTATTTTGAGAGAGGAAGAGTCTTCCTCTACATGGTTAGATGTTAGGATTAACATAACCTTTTATCATTCATTACTCATATAGTTTAATTGTATGACCAATGCATATTTCATTATTAAACTTTAGTTGTGTAGATAAAGAACGACATATTTTGTAATTTAACAAGTTTCCTTATAATAAGGGGAATTGTACTATCCCCTTTATCTAACTTATTAATTGATAACAATAAAAGTACTCAAACAGATATAAAGTATATTGACAAGATATCACTACTATTTCTGTTATACAAGTACAAAATAATTCACACCACAAATTGGAGTCCAACTCAAAACCTTTCAATTCAAGATGATAAATATAAATTTACAAGACTATGCATTTCAAACACTCTGCATGTCAATCAGAATTTAGATCTTAAAAGAACATCACTTTTCTTTTCCACTACAACTCAAGAATGATTCGAACTCTTTACATAATATCCAATTAAATAAGCCAATGCATCATAAAAAAATTGCCTTCTTTTATCACTTATGATGTCCATCTACAAAATTGTTAGCACAGTCGGTTGATGAACTCGAGGCATGATAAGCACTAAGCATTAAAAATAAGTGCATTCCACTAATTGTTCCATTCAAATAACTCTTCTTTAATGAAACAATTAATATATCATACAAATAAGCATAAGTAATATCAACCCGAGAAAAGCGATCAATTAAATATTTTGAATTCACTTTTAAGAAATGAGCATAATATGATCCGCAACATCTACATTATAACATATAGTTTAATTGATCCTATCAATTACTTTTAAATAAACAAAAGAATTTGTCATCCAATTGTTTCATAATTCTATCCAAATAGAAAGACAAAATTTATATCTACTATGTAGCAAAATAAGTTATTTACAACATAGCTCATATTAGGATGTTTCATCCTACAACTTAAGCAAAGGAGAAGAATTAATACATATTGTTCCCCATACGGTAATCATCGAAACATAGAATTAAGTTCAGAACACACATAACTTCTTCAGTTCTAGGATAACAATATAAGGATTCAACATTAAAGAGACAACATCTAACAAGAATCCCAAATCAATCCAAGAAGGGGAAGAGAATCAAAACAATCTACCTACAAGTCTTAAAAAATTCTACATATTAGAAGATATCATTCAAAGATCTGAAACCATACATTCCAAAAATCAATCAAGACTCACACAAGGTTAATCTCTTCTTGTGTTCATCCAAGAAGGGTCCATAATATGTAACATCCTCATTTTATACATTAGAACAAGTGAATTTTTTTTTTTTTGATAAATGCTTACTGGTTCTAAATACATAATTTAGAACTCACAAATCAAATAACCATTCTTATAACAGAAAACCATATGCCACTGTAATGACTCGGAGTACCTCCGATCTATTCATTCCATGACTCGGTAATCTACCGATCTATTCATGAGTAATAAGAGTTGGCGTTTTTATTTAACACTCCACTCTTGCGGTTCTCTTCCCTATTCTGGGATTCAGAATGCTCTGTCTAAGGAACCTATCTGAATAATTGTTACCATTATTCATCGGCATCTCATCCCTTAGACTAGGTGAATTAGGACAACGCAATCAGCAGCTTGCGATACTTTGGCCAAAGATTTGAAACATACTGCTTATGTCTCGTATTCCTTAACGGCATACTCGTCAATCTGGAATACATCCTACACCCCATTCCTAAGTTATATAGAACGTCTTATACTTGACTTACATGGTCCTCCTATCCCAAATTATTCACTCAGAAATGGATTAGTAAGGTGATAACGTTATATGGATGCCCACGAGGACTAGGGATACGATGACATACTGGTTCCACCCTAGTTAAACCAGTGTGTCAAGATACCCCAAATCTCCTAGGCAGCCTTATAATGTGACCACATTCCTAATCGGTCCCAGAGTAACTTGTTCGAGTTCAAGGTGTAAATCTTATCGATCAATGCAAAGGGTGTCGTCACAAGACACCTGCATTGTTGTATCTTTGAGAAGATCCTAACCTTCTCGGAGGTACAACCCTGCAGTTGACTTGTGCCGTCAACCTTTAAATCCACCTCGAAAAGATCTACTTATTAAAAAGTGTTACATACGCTGAGTTAAATTATATTAAAAGACGTTCCCCTAAGGTTAGCCTTTCCCAATCCCTGGGTTCCTCACCTTAGAATGACCTTTCTTAATAAAACCCTTTACACAGAGACGTTATTAAGACTAAGGTTCCATCAAGGAGTTCATAGAATATACATAATTCTAAATCAACGAAATTGGACAATAACCCATAATCTTCACATGTGATTGCCAACAGAACCCCTTTTTGGTTTATTTCAGTTCTCATTACTGAATTTATATCGTACTTATAAGTATCAAGATATAATGATTAAGAATCCAATTAAATGTTGTCCTGGCTTAATCAAGACTAGGGATTAATAATTTAATTCAGCTTGTTTAGCGTTCTGCTTAGGTTTATTTTAACCCTAGTTTCCAGTAAGACAGTGATCTATATTTCAATTTAGCTTTAGATAGAACACACTAGAATTGCTAAACAATCATAAGTATTCAGTCACATATTCTTGCAAGCTTACATTGATAATCACAAAAGTCTCCAAATTATACAATAATAACAATGCTCTCCAGATATTTGAACCGAAGAAGGTCAAACTATCAAGATAAGAATACAAACACATAAGTAACAAATATCAATTTCCATTCCTTTCAGAACTAATCAAATACATTTTATGCATTCAGCATACTTGATACAATACTCTACGGAAAAAGAACATCTTTCCACATGTAGTACATTTAGAAAATCAAGCTGTATTTCAACTTAAAATCAAATTAAACAATCTGATCATCCTATCAGATCTGCATGCTTTTACCACTTACGGCATCCATCTGCAAAAATTGTCAACATGGGTCAGTTCGATGAACTGAGCATGATAAGCACTAACTCTTAAAACAATTGCAATCCATCAATTGTTTTCATTAAACACCCTGTTTAAATGAGATCAATTCACCCAACAAGTAAACATATTTCATCAAAATATTAGGGATCAAGAAGAACGAAAGTATCTGAGACAACTATCCATCTGAATCCCCAGGACAGCAAACATCAGACAGATCATTACATTCATCATAGTAAAATGAATATCATAACAACCCATGATTTCAGCAGTAGTTAAAACAGTTCCAACAGTTAGATAAAAATATATATCAACATATACTTTACAACAGAAGAGAAATAAACGATCATACATATTTCCCTCAGAACTAGCTCATGACTGTACCATCTTTCCAAGAGCAAAGCATTCACCTTAAACACATGCGAATAAATCAGACGAGACCACCAAAAGCACCACTGTTTTGTTTAAGTTTAAAATATAATAAACTACAGTACAGTAGCTCTCACGCCAAACAGTGATGACTATCTACCAAACAGACTCTGCATGACCTCCCACACGAAGCGACAAACAAGAAGATAATCACAGCCATTGCCTGTTGAGGTGCAGTCGACAACTCCTAAGTTCAATTAAACTCAAGAATTGATATCCATGCGACAGAAGACGTAACACGCCAACAATCCCTTACATCAACCTACAGCCCATTCTAGTCCTTACTAAACACTGTAAGGCTTTTCGACCCAAGGTCGAAATCAAAGAACTTCTATTTTATCGCAGTCAACAATGGACTTCTTGACATTAAGCAATTGATGTTTCCCTAAGACTATGCAGAGATAATCTTACAACATTCCCGCAACATGCACAGCCTCATCTAACTGGAATAATCAGAAAGGAAACATAATATACCGTATTCACATCTGGACGCATTCAGAATTTGAAGTATGGTATTCACGACCCACTTTCACAGAGCCAAGATACATGATATCTATCTATACTCAAGGAACCCAACAGTGCCAAAAACAACAAGTGTACCAATCGGCTTAAATAGAGGCAGATACTATAGTTACCTATCAAGGATTCAACTGAATCCGAACAACAGTATACAAGATAAATAATAGTTAATGATTCCAACTGTGCCAACAATGGTAACCATTCAAAATCAGGCTTACACAAAAGCTAAATACTGATTTCGTAACAAGGAATCCAACTGAGCCTCTTCAATATTTTTCGCTCAAGCTTTCACAGATGGGAAATGTAAAAGTACACCCAAAGAGTCTGTACCAGAAATTCATTACAAATTAACAGAGGTCATATTACCTGTTACTCCTTCAAGACTCGTACAAAATCAAATTACCAACATTCAAAGATATATAGCTTCAACAGAGGTCCATAATATACGAATCATCCAATGTACTCCATAGAGTCGTTTTGAATACAATAAATAATTATAATGCAAACTATCACCGAGTTCAATCCCGTAATTTGCAACACAAGGGAGGGAGAAACAACTTCTAAAGGGTCGCAATAACTACTGAAACACAGCCAGTTATCCATTCAACAAAACCTAAATAACATAGCGAAACCCAACAAGATTCAGTAACCACTACCTTAATAACCTCGACAGAACTTACAAAGAAGTCCAATCAAACTGAACAAAAAGTCCATCAGTATCCTTTCCAACGAGTATCAACAACAAGCATCAACAGTAAGCATTAACAACAAGTATCAACAGTAGCCTGTACCCATCAAGAGAACAATTCATGGGCTCTCACAGAGCAAGCCCAGTATACATTCTTGCATATATTTCGCAAATTAAAGCCGGAATGCAAAACACCATGAAATATTGCAACATTTGAAAAATAAAATACACCCATCAAGGTTTTAATTGAAAAATCGAACCAGCAAGAAGATACAGTAACAAAATCACCCCAAGCTACCATAAAAACCATCTAATTCCAAAAATCATCTGAACAGAGTTGTTCTAATGAAATCATTTGAAAGAGAGCAAGATTTTTAAAGGTTAGGGCCTAACATGCCTGGTTATTTGCTTAAAATTTCGAAGCAGACCACTGAAAGAGCTCGAACCTTCTCCTCCTTTTCCAAGTTAGATCCACCAACAAAATTTTGCTATTACCATGACTTATAAATTTTCCTTGCCAGAGAAAAGAGCTAGTTACGCTCATACTTGCCATGCAACTCCAAGAAGACTGGTGCGAAGAACCAGTGATCAAACAGAGGGAAAACCGGAGCGCTTGAAAAACCAAACAAACCATTAACTTTCCATTTTGCATGCCTTCCCGTGAAACCCGAGCTCGAAGACCGAGTTCATAAATGACATTTACTCCAAATTTCCCGCTAAATTTCCATTGCCACCGACCGCCATAGTTGGCGATGGACAGATGCACATCAAAGACCATTTCCAACTTTGGCGACCTGCCACGTCGGCTCAAGTTAGCCATTTTAAAAACCTCCACCAAATTACCTGTCCCTCATGCTTATCCATGCATTTAATGACATAGAAACTGCCACCCATGGTTCGCACCCTTCCATAGGTCCCCTTCTTCCTTGTTCAATAGTTAGGTTAGTAACTTAGGTTAGGATTTAGGATAACACCTAGTCTAACCTCTTAGCGCATAGATACTAACTTAGAACATTAGCTCTTAGCCTAGGTCTAGGTTAGATTAACACTAATCTAACCCCTAGGTTAGGTTTAGTTTTAGGTTACTAACCTTAACAAATCCAGTTAGGTCTAATATTTCAAATGCTCAGAAAAAGAACCTTCAACATACATTCACGAACAGGGTTCACTCTTACAATGCCAATAGGCTATTGAATTTTATGTAACTGAATTATTACCTGGTCCACGATCAAGACCTTCCAGATATATCACGATATCGGGCACCAGTTCATTTAACATGATCAACCTGAGTTATACTCCGGACTAGCTTATTCAATGCATCCAGACCTTGCAACCTGCTTAAGGTCTATAATTTTAATTCATCACGAATAAGCTTAAAGCACCACTTGGATCAATACCACTGATCCAAGGCTAGGTCTTATAGATGGATAACTCCATAATTCATTCCAAGATCAGATTAAACTCAGGTGCAAAATGAAAGAAATAAAAGAGTCCAATCATATTCTCGACTCAGTCAAAGATCTGCAATTTGCAAAGAAGATACAGTACATATCAAGCATGACTTCTCAATCAAGGGAACACATCCTTTCAAAAGAAATCACATATCAACACTTGTATGCTCAGGAGGAAGTAACTACAGTCCAAGGTGTTACATGCTTCCCTCCTAAAAGATTCATCGTCCCGATGATTACATATTCGATTAACCTTCAGGTCAACCAATTTATTAGTTCACAAAACAATGCGACTATTTTCCAACTTGAATAGTTCCAGAAATCAATGTCACAACACATTTTATTCAGCCTGAATAATGTTTGCCTCCATCTGGCTTTCATATAAACTTAAAAAAATATAAGTTCATAAAAGAAATGTTTTGTCAACAGATTTCATTCTGTTGAAAAAGAGAAGGAAAAGCAATCTTCATCTCTTCCAAATTTTCCCAAGTTGCACTTTCTTCGTTAAACTGGTCCCACTGGACCTTACATTGCTGTATTTCACGATTTCTCAAATGCAATTGGCGAGTTTCCAGCACTCATGTGGGTTTAACCACGATTATTCCCGGTCTTGGACTGCAAGGAATTCCAATTTAAAACATGTGACAGCTTCAAACGTATTTCTTAAGCAAAGAAATATGGAAAACATCATGCATGCGAGATAAAGCAGGTGGTAATGCTAAACGATAAGCTACAGGATTGATTATTTCGATAATTTCGAAAGGTCCCACGAATCGAGGTGACAACTTGGCAGCCTTGCCAAAAGTTATAGAACTCTTTCTGGGTTTAACATGAAGAAAAACCTTCTCACCAAGCTCAAACCTTCGATCAATCCGCTTAAGGTCAGCATAGCTCTTCTGTCTATCCGCTGCTTCCTTTAATCGTTCACGAATCAACTTAACTTGCTGTTCCATTTCTGTGAGAATCTCTGGTCCAATTACCACTCTATCCTCAACACTATCCCAGCTAACAGGAGTTCTGCACTTTCTTCCATAAAGTGCTTCAAATGGTGCCATTTTAAGAGATGAGTGATAAGTGTTGTTGTATGCGAACTCAACTAATGGAAGATACTCTTCCCATTTATACTATTGATCCATGCAATACATTCGCAACATGTCCTCCAACACTTGATTTACCCTCTCAGTTTGTCCATCCGTTTCGGATGATATGCAGAACTGAAGTTTAGTTTCGTTCCAAGAGCTGCGTTAAGCATTTGCCAAAATCTTGACGTCATTCTTGGATCCCTGTCAGATATAATCAATTCTGGTACACCATGTAATCTGAAAATTTCGTGTACGAATCTTTTGGCCAGCACTGGTGAATCATCCTTTAGATTTCCAGCGATGAAATGAGCTACCTTAGTTTATCTACAACTACCAGGATAACATCATGTTTGTTCCTGGACATGGGTAACCCTTGTACAAAGTCCATGGTTATTACTTGCCATTTGTACTGCGGTATGCTATGAGGATATAACAGTCCAGCAGGGTGCATATGTTCTACCTTAACCCGCTGACATTCCAAACAATGAGTCACAAAATCAATGACATCCTTTTTCATACCTTTCCAAAAGTATTGTTGTTTCAAATCAGCAAGCATTTTTGTGATTCCCGGGTGTCCAGAGAAAGTGAATTATGAAATTCAACTAACAACTTCTTCCTCAAATCATTCAGCATAGGTACGTATACCCTGTTTTCATAACGCAAGATTCCTTCATTATCCAAATGAAAACCTTTATACCTTATATCCTTTGGTTCTGCAGCAAGCGCTGCTTTTACTTGTTGAAAGTATGCATCTGATTCTGAGGCACTTTTTACCTCATCTTTAAACTGAGTTCTTAATGTTATAAGAGCAGAAATGTGCCTCCTACGACTTAGAGCATCAGCTACTCTATTCTCCTTCCCTTTGATATAGCTAATATCAAAATCATATTGTGATAAAAATTCTAACCACCTTCTCTGTCTGGCATTCAGGTTAGGCTGAGTAAAAATATATTTCAGTCCTAAGTGATCAGTTTTCAACTCAAAAGGTTTCCCAAGTAAGTAGTGTCTCCAGACTTGAAGTGCATGAACAATGGCAGCAAGTTCCAAATCATGAGGGGCATAATTCAGCTCATGTAATTTAAGTTTTCTACTTTCATATGCTATGACTTGATCATTTTGAAGCAAAACACCTCCAAGGCCTTCCCCAGAAGCATCCGTTACAACAGTAAAACTCCCATTAGGGTCTGGTACAGCTAATATAGGTGCAGAAGTCAACTGGTCTTTCAGAATTTTGAAAGCCGCTTCGCACTTATCATTCCATATGAATTTCTTATCCTTCTTTTGCAATGAAGTTATTGGTGCAGCTACTTTAGAAAAATCCTTAACAAATTTTCTATAGTAACCAGCAAGACCCATGAAGCTTCTTACTTCATGCACATTCTTTGGTGCAGGCCACTCAGTTATTGCCACTATTTTTGAAGGATCTACAGCAATTCCTTCTTTACTTATGACATGACCCAAATAGTGAACTTCTGAATCAAAGAAAGAACATTTGGATAACTTACCATACAACTTTCTTTTTCTCAAAATTCCCAAAACTATCTTCAAATGCTCATTGTGCTCCTCAACGCTTTTAGAATAAATGAGAATATCGTCCAAGAATACAAGTACAAACTTGTCCAAATATTCTTGAAAAATATTGTTCATTAAGTTCATAAAGGCTGCGGGTGCATTAGTTAATCCAAAGGGTAGAACCGTGAATTCATAATGTCTCGTACCTTGTTTGGAAAGCTGTTTTATGAATATATTCTTCTCTAATCCTTAACTGATGATACCCAGATTGAAGATCTATCTTTGAATAAACCGCTGCTCCACGCATCTGATCAAATAGATCGTCGATCCTTGGAAGTGGATATCTGTTCTTGATTGTTGCTTTGTTCAACATCCGATAATCAATACACAGCCTTAGTGTTCCATCCTTCTTTTTTACAAATATTACGGTGCTCCCCAAGGTGAAACACTTGGCCTAATCAAACCTTTAGACAAAAGCTCTTGCAACTGTGCCTTAAGCTCAACTAACTCTGTAGTAGTCATCCGATAAGGTGCTTTGGAAATAGGTTCTGTTCCTGGTTTGATTTCGATGGTGAAGTCAAATTCTCTCTTGGGTGGTAACCCTGGTAATTCCTCAGGAAAAACATCCCTGAAACTTTGTAATAGAGGAAATTGTTTCATGAAATCATCATCTTCTTCTGAAAATTCAGATATCTTTACTGCATAAAGGGTGCATCCTTTATTTTTAGCCTTTTTAAGCTGCATAGCTGACAGTTTTCTAACTGAAATTTCCCGTTTCACACCTTGAATCTCTGTTGTTTCCAGCTGATCATCTAAACATTTTATGTTCTTTTCATAGCAATCTACCTTTGCTTTATGATCAGCTAACCAATTGACACCGATGACAATGTCATACAATCCCAAAGGTGTAACATAGAGGTCAACTTCCGTGGAGAAATTAGGTAAGTCAAGGATTGCCCCTAAAAGACACATACTCACTGTATGAACAAAGTTATTACCATACTGTATAGTCCAAGATTTATCCATTTTTCCAGCTTTTCTTTTAAGTTTAGAAGCAAGTTTATTAGAAATAAAAATTTAAGGTAGCCCTTGTATCAAAAAGAATAGTGACAGGTATGCCAAATAACTTACCCGGAACTTCTATAGGTGTCACTTGCTTTTCAGCTTGCTTGTCTGCTACTGCAGCATGTATCTTATGCTACTGATTACGATCATCCTTCTTCAAAGGGCACTGATTTGTGTAGTGATCTTTGCCACAATTGTAGCAGCCTCCTACAGGTCCCTTTTTAGGCTCAAAATTGCCTCCAGCCTTGTAATTGTCACGTTGTCCTCCATAGGGCTTCTGCCCATTGTTATAATTTTTAGCAAAATTATCCCTTACATTTCCAGTAGGCTTAGTTGCCACTGCTTTCTTACTATTATCCCCTGGAAACTTACTTTTGTTTCCAAACTTTTTCCATGGTCCCTTTTTGGGTGCAAGAGAGGTTGAAGAAGGGTTTGCAGTCTTCTTCCGCACTTCCTCTTTATGAGCAGAAATAGCCTTTAATTTCTGTTCTTGCCTTATGGCCTTTTCAACAACTCCTTCCATAGTGGTTGGACTGTGAACATCGACCTCTCCCCCTATCACGGGATTCAATCCCATGATGAATTTCCATATTCTGAACTTCTCGTCACGCTTTGATATCTGCGGTACATACTTGAGGAGTTTTGTAAACTGCTCCCGGTATTCGATTCTTGTTAGCTTCCCTTGAGCTAAGTTCTGAAATTCTGTCATTTTCTGATCATAGAAAAGTTGTGGCAGCCAACGTTGCCTAAAATAGCCTTTAAATTGATCCCAAGTAACGTTGGTCTCATCAATGTTTAGTTCAGCTTTACGGCTATCCCACCACGAAGATGCTTCGTGGGAAAGCTGATAGGCTCCCCAAATAGCTTTGGTTTCCTCTGAGAAGTTCCTTATTGCAAAGTACTTCTCCATTTCGCTGAGCCAGTTCTCAGCTCCATCTCCTAATGTGGTGCCATCATACTTAGGTGGGCTTATCCTTTTTATATCATTAGTGAGTTCTGCTGCCAACCTGGCCTTTTTATTTTCTGGTTGGACAGGTGCATTTCCAGCATTAACATCAACACCCATATTGGGGTTGTCCTCAGGAGGTTGCTGATTGTTATTATCAGCTTCTTCATCCTCCTCATTTCCCATCACCTGTTCAAGTACAATAAACGATCTCTTGTGTCCAACGGGGCAGCAAGGATCTCATCAAATTTTGGGTTATTTCCGCTCCTCCTTCAGGTGGAGCATTATTCGCAACGTTCCCCCTTGTTCTAACCATTTTCTGTTACAAGAAAATTCAGGTTTTATCAGATTATGGACACAATAGGCCCAAGAGCTGCAACCTTCAGCTCTGATACCAAGATGTAACATCCTCATTTTATACATTAGAACAAGTGAAATTTTTTTTTTTTTGATAAATGCTTACTGGTTCTAAATACATAATTTAGAACTCACAAATCAAATAACCATTCTTATAACAGAAAACCATATGCACTGTAATGACTCGGAGTACCTCCGATCTATTCATTCCATGACTCGGTGATCTACCAATCTATTCATGAGTAATAAGAGTTGGCGTTTTTATTTAACACTCTACTCTTGCGGTTCTCTTCCCTATTCTGGGATTCAGAATGCTCTGTCCAAGGAACCTATCTGAATAATTGTTACCATTATTCATCGGCATCTCATCCCTTAGACTAGGTGAATTAGGACAACGCAATCAGCAGCTTGCGATACTTTGGCCAAAGATTTGAAACATACTGCTTATGTCTCGTATTCCTTAACGGCATACTCGTCAATCTGGAATACGTCCTACACCCCATTCCTAAGTTATATAGAACGTCTTATACTGACTTCTGTCAGTCCCTCCTATCCCAAATTATTCACTCGGAAACGGATTAGTAAGGTGATAACGTTATATGGATGCCCACGAGGACTAGGGATACGATGACATACTGGTTCAACCCTAGTTAAACCAGTGTGTCAAGATACCCCGAATCTCCTAGGCAGCCTTATAACGTGACCACATTCCTAATCGGTCCCAGAGTAACTTGTTCGAGTTCAAGGTGTAAATCTTATCGATCAATGCAAAGGGTGTCGTCACAAGACACCTGCATTGTTGTATCTTCGAGAAGATCCTAACCTTCTCGGAGGTACAACCCTGCAGTTGACTTGTGCCATCAACCTTTAAATCCGCCTCGAAAAGATCTACTTATTAAAAAGTGTTACATATGCTGAGTTAAATTATATTAAAAGACGTTCCCCTAAGGTTAGCCTTTCCCAATCCCTGGGTTCCTCACCTTAGAATGACCTTTCTTAATAAAACCCTTTACACAGAGATGTTATTAAGACTAAGGTTCCATCAAGGAGTTCATAGAATATACATAATTCTAAATCAACGAAATTGGACAATAACCCATAATCTTCACATGTGATTGCCAACAGAACCCCTTTTTGGTTTATTTCAGTTCTCATTACTGAATTTATATCGTACTTATAAGTATCAAGATATAATGATTAAGAATCCAATTAAATGTTGTCCTGGCTTAATCAAGACTAGGGATTAATAATTTAATTCAGCTTGTTTAGCATTCTGCTTAGGTTTATTTTAACCCTAGTTTCCAGTAAGACAGTGATCTATATTTCAATTTAGCTTTAGATAGAACATACTAGAATTGCTAAACAATCATAAGTATTCAGTCACATATTCTTGCAAGCTTACATTGATAATCACAAAAGTCTCCAAATTATACAATAATAACAATGCTCTCAAGATATTTGAACCGAAGAAGGTCAAACTATCAAGATAAGAATACAAACACATAAGTAACAAATATCAATTTCCATTCCTTTCAGAACTAATCAAATACATTTTATGCATTCAGCATACTTGATACAATACTCTACGGAAAAAGAACATCTTTCCACATATAGTACATTTAGAAAATCAAGTTGTATTTCAACTTAAAATCAAATTAAACAATCTGATCATCCTATCAGATCTGCGTGCTTTTACCACTTACGGCATCCATCTGGCAAAAATTTCAACATGGGTGGGTTCGATGAATGAGGCATGATAAGCACTAACTCTTAAAACAATTGCAATCCATCAATTGTTTTCATTAAACACCCTGTTTAAATGAGATCAATTCACCCAACAAGTAAACATATTTCATCAAAATATTAGGGATCAAGAAGAACGAAAATATCTGAGACAACTATCCATCCAATCCCAGGACAGCAAACATCGACATGATCATTACATTCATCATAGTAAAATGAATATCATAACAACCCATGATTTCAGCAAGTAGAGTTAAAACAGCTCAACAGCTAGATAAAAATATATATATCAACATATACTTTACAACAGAAGAGAAATAAACGATCATACATACTTCCCTCAGAACTAGCTCATGACTATACTGCGTCTTTCCAAGAGAAAAGCATTCACCTTAAACACATGCGAATAAATCAGACGAGACCACCAAAATCACCACTATTTTGTTTAAGTTTAAAATATAATAAACTACTAGACAAGATGCAGTAGCTCTCACGCCAAACAGTGATGACTATCTACCAAACAGACTCTGCATGACCTCCCACACGAAGTGAAAAACAAGAAGATAATCACACCATTTCTGTTGAGGTGCGATAACAACTCCTAAGTTCAATTAAACTCAAGAATTGATATCCATGCGAAAGAAGACGTAACACGCCAACAATCCCTTACATCAACCTACAGCCCATTCTAGTCCTTACTAAACATCAGAAGGCTTTTCACCCAGTGGTCGAAATCAAAGAACTTCTATTTTATCGCAGTCAACAATGGACTTCTTGACATTAAGCAATTGATGTTTCCCTAAGACTATGCAGAGATAATCTTACAACATTCCCGCAACATGCATAGCCTCATTTAACTGGAATAATCAGAAAGAAAACATAATATACCGTATTCACATCTGGACGCATTCAGAATTTGAAGTATGGTATTCACGACCCACTTTCACAGAGCCAAGATACATGATATCTATCTATACTCAAGGAACCCAACAGTGCCAAAAACAACAACTGTACCAATCACTTAAATAGAGGCAGATACTATAGTACCTATCAAGGATTCAACTGAATCCGAACAATAGTATACAAGATAAATAATAGTTAATGATTCCAACGGTGCCAACAATGGTAACCATTCAAAATCAGGCTTACACAAAAGCTAAATACTGATTTCGTAACAAGGAATCCAAACTGAGCCTCTTCAATATTTTTCACTCAAGCTTTCACAGATGGGAAACGTAAAAGTACACCCAAAGAGTCTGTACCAGAAATTCATTACAAATTAACAGAGGTCGTATTACCTGTTACTCCTTTAAGACTCTGACAAAATCAAATTACCAACATTCAAAGATATATAGCTTCAACAGAGGTCCATAATATACGAATCATCCAATGTACTCCATAGAGTCATTTTGAATACAATAAATAATTATAATGCAAACTATCACCGAGTTCAATCCCGTAATTTGCAACGCAAGGGAGGGAGAAACAACTTCTAAAGGGTCGCAATAACTACTGAAACACAGCCAGTTATCCATTCAACAAAACCTAAATAACATAGCGAAACCCAACAAGATTCAGTAACCACTACCTTAATAACCTGGCGTAACTTACAAAGAAGTCCAATCAAACTGAACAAAAAGTCCATCAGTATCCTTTCCAACGAGTATCAACAACAAGCATCAACAGTAAGCATTAACAACAAGTATCAACAGTAGTCTGTACCCATCAAGAGAACAATTCATGGGCTCTCACAGAGCAGGCCCAACATACATTCTTGCATATATTTCACAAATTAAAGCCGGAATGCAAAACACCATGAAATATTGCAACAGTTTGAAAAATAAAATACACCCATCAAGGTTTTAATTGAAAAATCGAACCAGCAAGAAGATACAGTAACAAAATCACCCCAAGCTACCATAAAAACCATCTAATTCCAAAATCATCTCGAAGAGTTGTTCTAATGAAATCATTAGAAAGAGAGCAAGATTTTTAAAGGTTAGGGCCTAACATGCCTGGTTATGTGCTTAAAATTTCAAAGCAGACCACTGAAAGAGCTCGAACCTTCTCCTCCTTTTCCAAGTTAGATCCACCAACAAAATTTTGCTATTACCATGACTTATAAATTTTCCTTGCCAGAGAAAAGAGCTAGTTACGCTCATACTTGCCATGCAACTCCAAGAAGACTGGTGCGAAGAACCAGTGATCAAACAGAGGGAAAACCGGAGCGCTTGAAAAACCAAACAAACCATTAACTTTCCATTTTGCATGCCTTCCCGTGAAACCCGAGCTCGAAGACCGAGTTCATAAATGACATTTACTCCAAATTTCCCGCTAAATTTCCATTGCCACCGACCGCCATAGTTGGCGATGGACAGATGCACATCAAAGACCATTTCCAACTTTGGTGACCTGCCACGTCGCTCAAGTCACCATTTTAAAACCTCCACCAAATTACCTGTCCCTCATGCTTATCCATGCATTTAATGACATAGAAACTGCCACCCATGGTTCGCACCCTTCCATAGGTCCCCTTCTTCCTTGTTCAATAGTTAGGTTAGTAACTTAGGTTAGGATTTAGGATAACACCTAGTCTAACCTCTTAGCGCATAGATACTAACTTAGAACATTAGCTCTTAGCCTAGGTCTAGGTTAGATTAACACTAATCTAACCCCTAGGTTAGGTTTAGTTTTAGGTTACTAACCTTAACAAATCCAGTTAGGTCTAATATTTCAAATGCTCAGAAAAAGAACCTTCAACATACATTCACGAACAGGGTTCACTCCTGTACTGCCAATAGGCTATAGAATTTTATGTAACTGAATTATTACCTGGTCCACGATCAAGACCTTCCAGATATATCACGATATCGGGCACCAGTTCATTTAACATGATCAACCTGAGTTATACTCTGGACTAGCTTATTCAATGCATCCAGACCTTGCAACCTGCTTAAGGTCTATAATTTTAATTCATCACGAATAAGCTTAAAGCACCACTTGGATCAATACCACTGATCCAAGGCTTGGTCTTATAGATGGATAACTCCATAATTCATTCCAAGATCAGATTAAACTCAGGTGTAAAATGAAAGAAATAAAAGAGTCCAATCATATTCCAACTCAGTCAAAGATCTGCAATTTGCAAAGAAGATACAATACATATCAAGCATGACTTCTCAATCAAGGGAACACATCCTTTCAAAAGAAATCACATATCAACACTTGTATGCTCAGGAGGAAGTAACTACAGTCCAAGGTGTTACATAATAAGACAAAGTGCAAAAAGAGAAAACCTTCCAATATCAAATCCAAATGAATTATGACTCACCAAATAATGCAATCGGTCTAAGCATTTTATTATTTTCTTTTCAACGTATCAACTTGGCTATTCTCTTTCCACGTCATTACAAATAATCACTAGTAAAAAGTAGACTAAACAATCCACAAAGAAATTTTCATCTTAGAAGAGTGGTTTCACAATGTTTCCTTCTAGACAGAAGGATATACAGCCAAACCCAAGAATTCAAGCAGCCTAATAGAACAACCACCCTACAACCAAGAAGAAAATTGAAATACAAAGAAGTTCAATCAAGTGAACTTATCTTACAAAAGGATCTCAAATAGAAAAGGTCCAATCAATAATTCATTTCATTTATACTATCAATGAATTCCCATTTCTATTTCAAACTTAGAAGTTCTTTAACTAGTTCCCAAGAGAGAACACAAAACCAAACCCACAGTTTAAAGAAAGCACACTTCTAGTTTCCCCTATAAACCTATACGACCTAGTTTATATATTCCAGTTCATTAGACACAATTTCAAATTCAATTCTCAAAAAGGATACACACAACAGTCCCAAAAATAATATACTATCCACAAGAGAATATATTCCTTTCTCTTTTCAAAGACCTAGAGATTCATTCGATGAATCCAACAAAGAATAGAAAACCCAAAACAATATAAGATAAACAAGTTTCAATTAAACTCACGAACTTAAAAGAAACTGTATTCCCAACTTCAAGATCTTACATGAATCCATATCAAAGAGACCTATAGTTCGTGGTCATCATGAAGACAAATTAAAGAAACAAACCTGAACCAGAGGTGATAAATCCTATCAACAAGATTTAGAATGAGAGATTATTCATCTCTTCTTTCCTTAAAAACCCAAAAGTCAATTTAAGAGGATCTGAAAGTGAGTAAGAAAACCCAATATACATTTGAGTCAAGCAATGTCTCAACTTTACCTCCAATCGTGTGTAGACACCAAATTTGTGTCTTACGACCCCTTGTGACCCACATCCCATTTCACAACCTAACCTCATTACCTAAACCTTACACAATTATTTATTAATTACCTTGTAATTGATAAATCCCCATCACCTCACCTGCCACCTCATTTTGCCACCTCATCATGATCTAGCCCTAATCCTAAACTAACCTAATTAAAACCTAAAACTTGGTCTACACCTACACCCATGACTAAGGACCCTTTCTCACCTAAAACCAACCTTCTAGTCATTTGACCAAGCCCGCAACCGATCTCTCGGGAGAAAAGCGGGGAAGGTGGGCTATTTTACTAAAAATAGCCTACTTTTTTTCCTTACCGATGCCGGTTCCTACTCGACCGCCGTCGGTTACGTAATCGCCATCGGTTCCTCAGTAAATGGGCTCCCAAACCAAAAACAAACAATCGGAATTTCATTTTGGGTCGAGGAAAGGATTCTTTGAATCAAAAAAGAGCATCAGGAGCGATCAAGAGAACCCGGATCTTTACTTGACTGAGCAGAGACAAGTGAAGAGACAAGGAGAGCAAGCCTGTGGATCGCAATCGATACCGGAGCCTCTGTGATACTCAAATGATTTGATCTGATCTGCAGCTGCCGACCATCCTACCTCAGTTCTGCCTTTGCCATCAGAGCTCTTGGACCTGCATCTCCGCGAATAATCAGTAAGTTACTTCTTGCATGTCCTCTTTAATAACATTTCTTCGACTTTTTGAATCATAAGTCCTCACAAATCCATTCTTGGATCCACTACCCAACGTGTCATTGCATCTAACTGTCATTCATCTACCTCTCATCACCCTATTTCCTAATATTACCTATATACAGCCCTACAAATAACACAACTACCAAACAACACCACCACCCCACAAAACAACCAACCTTCAGATCTTAGACTCTACCGATATCGGTCATCAGTAACCGCCATCGGTTATCAGTAACCGGCATCGGTTATACTGACTATAACCAATAACCAGCCTTTCCCCTACCCAGTTCAACAAAGCAATTTAATTGATATCTTACAGTCTTTTGTGTTAATTCATATTAGCAGGGGAACTAACCTCCTTCGAAAGGAAGTTTTATATTTCCTGGCCCAAGGCGCTTTACTCATTTATTGTCTAATTAAAATCTTGTGGTATTGTGTTCTTATTTGCAGGTAGTCCTTCCAAGACAAAAAGGAGTTCTTCGCAGTCAGCCTGATCTTTCTCTACGGTACGCGCACACCATCTCGACATTCTACAGGTATTCCTCCTAGCCCCAACCCTTATCTGTTTCTAAAAGGAACGAAACATTCCGAGTGAAACATTTTGGCACGCCCGGTGGGACCCATTTTGGGTTTCTTTATTTCTTGCTTGCTCTCATATAGGGAGCATACTTGCTGTTTTCTTCTTCTAAAGATATTCATAAGGTTTTGTATTATTTTGGTAAAAGAACTTGCTTTGTTTTTACATCTTGCATTAGTGAAAGTCATCTCTTTTGCTTCATCGAATATCATTGTCGATTTGGGTTTAAAACACGTGCATTGCATTCCTGCTTGTTGTTTTTCAATTCTAGTAAACATAGATTAAGTAACAGGTCGTACACGTGGGGGTGATATCCACGGTATTGACAGGAAATTAATCTTACTTTCACTGCACAACACATACCGAATCACTTCACAATTAACACAACAGCTCAAACATCCCCCTTTTTCCGCGGTATTCCTCCGCCCGATTGAGGTAACTTTATAAGCCAAAACAAACTTGACATTTCCCCTAGGTCTTGTTGTTTAGGATTCTGACATCATTCTACGTCTAAAGGCATAAGCCCACAAAAATTAAAATTAACCCTAGGGTTAGTCTCTGGATTTGCGTGTGCATCTTGCTTGTTTTCAAATTCTCGTTTTCTTTCTCATACTGCCTTCTCGTGATCAATAAGTGGACAAGTATACTAAACGTTGTTAAAAATCAAATTAGCAACCTTTTTATATCTTGTTAGCCCAGACTTCTTACACCGACATCATTACCGACCGACGCGGCTATAGTATAACCGACATCGGTTAGAGATCGATATCGGTTACTGTCTTTTCCAATTCCTGACAAACCAAAGAACCTACCAATTTTACTACCGAGTTTGTTTCTATTCTCCGACGACAGATTGAAACCCTACATCAGAACTCCTATCCATGGTTGTTATCACTCGAAAGCAAGCCGCCATGGTTTCACATGCTTGCTCTGTTTCTTTGCCTGAATCACCCCCTTCACATTCTGTGGGGAATCCTACGGATACCAGCGAGGTTCCTAAAATTCTTGTGGGAGATAAGGACTTTGCCAAGTTTCTGGATGCTAATTCTAGCGCTGTACAATACTATTTGTCTCATACCCCTGACCGTACGCCTGATGGTCAGCTCCTTGTTGGTATGCCTATTAGTATAGCTGCTCATTTAGCTCCCACTCCGCCTGATAATACCGCCTTGCTTCCTGCATCTCTAGCCCCGTCTCCCCCAATCCGACAGCCTTCGCAGAATCATACGACTCGATTGGCTTTCCTTGGCTAACCTCGACCCCACATATCATTACCGCCGACTACCCCTACCTCATCTCTCTTCACAGATCGCTCCATTCATGACTTGCTCTCTGCCACCTATCCACACGAGCTTTCCTTCTCAAGCTCCGCCTACCTTTTCATTCCCATACACGTATCCAGTGACCTCAACATCCTATATGGGACATCCCTATTTGGTTGCCTCAACATATTCATCCTCCACACCTTATCAACAATTAACCCCACCAGTGGTCTAGCGGTGGTCCTTGGCCCAATTTGCCTCCGTTTACCACAACCACACCATCATCTCATCCAACTACTGATCTAATTAAACAAATGATGGACAAAATGCAAAACCTGGAGGCTTCTGTTTCAGGAAGTCGTAGCGCCTTGACATACGAGCAAGTTTGTCGAGCCCATTCACCCTTCTGTTCCCCTTCATTCATATCCTCCTCAATGGGAGTTCATGCCAAATTTACTCGTTTTAATAAAAGAGGATCCTCAACAACACTTGTGATTGTTTAGACATGCTTGTTATTTGATTACCCATGATGATGCCTCATTACTCAAGCACCTTTCCCATGTCCTTATTAGGACTCCTTGAGTGGTACAAAGGCTTTAACCCAAAGACTCAATCTTCTCTTTAACCAACTAGCCCAATCTTTCTTGGATCATTTCTCCATTAACATTGCCAAGAAAGTATCTATCACCGACCTCTATGCCATCCGACAATTTGAAGACGAATCTATTACGATTTCGTGGACGATGGCGCGGGCCTTATCAACCAACTTACGTATGCCTTGCCTCAAACCGAACTTATCGAACTATTTACCCGGGCCTATGCTAAGCACATCTCCCCTACCCTCCAAATTCAAAATTTCCGTACATTCGATGAAGCCTTTACTATGGCTCGAAAACTAGAGATTCGAGCCTTAGAGGAAGAGAAATTGCGGTTGCGCAACAAAAACCCCAATTTCCGAACTCCTGATTCTACCAATAAACCAAATACCACCACTCCTCACGCGTCCACTTCTTCTAAATCAAAAGGAGCTGTCCACGCGGTGATGGTCAAATCTCAAGCGCCGTCCAATACTCCACCAAAAACCACCTATAAGTACAAAGCCGAGCCCATCAATTACACTCCCTTAGGAGAAACCTATGGCGTCATCTTGGAAAAATTGCTCAAAGCCGGAGCTATCACTTTGCCTCCTGTTAAACCTCACTCTGGGTTTGACTCCACCCGCGATACCTTCCTGGTACAAAGAAAATGACTTCTGTAACTTTCACCGCGTAAAAGGACATAGTCATGAAAACTGCAAGATGTTGAAAAACATAGTGCAGAAAATGGTTGACGTTTAGGGGATATAACCCTCGATAATCCTAATGCCCCTGCCAACCGAAATTTGAAAATCTTCAACAAACCATTCCCGAATCACTCTTCCAACAGCAACGTAAACCAGGATATCTTAGCCGAGGAGAGTGTTCATGAGATCCATGCAGTCTTTGATACCCAGCCCAAAGCCTCTATCGACAAAATTTTGAATCAAGCCTCTTCACTAACACAGGAGCCCGAACCTCCTTTACCACCATCGAACCAAAGCGAAATCATTCCTTTACCCATAAAGGAGTTAACTGCCCAGACTTCTCTTCCCATCGATGAGTCTTCTTATACCACATCCCTACAAGATTGCGAACGGATGTTATCTAACCTATCTATTTCCTGTGTTTCCTTCTTCTACCCCTCTTGCTGCACAAGAGGAAGGTACGCCACTCCTTTTGACATCCTTAGACGAGGAATCTCTTGCACCGACATCACCAAATTCTTTAACCATGACGGATCCTCTCGAACATGCCCTCTTACCTATTAGTTCTTCATCGCCTAAATCTTTTCAACGACCGGTTGACCTCTTGACATCTATTGATACAGTGCCTCATTTACCCCCTGTATCACACCCACAGTGGACCGGAATCACAACCCACCTTTCTTCCGTACAAAATTTACAATTCAAACCTGAAGACTGTCATTCTCCAGAAGATAGACGAATCCTATGGGAACGTTTGAGTACTCCCTATTCTACTCAAATGCAGATGACCGATCCCGATACCTCTACCATATACCCGAAGCGTTTACAGAAACTCAAAATGCCTGTATCCTCATTCTTACCCCCCGCATCTATACCAAGTATCCCATCCACCTCTATCCACCTAACCAAACCTTCCCCTACACTTGGGACCTCACCAATACCCAGTCTAACACACCCGCCTAAGCGACTAGATTTATCCAAAAATAAAGCCGCCCTGCCACCTAGGAGACACACTCAACCCGTGCCTCTATCACAATCAAAACCATCATCGTCATACCTACCTTCCATATTGGGACCTCATCCTTCCACCTTGCACCAATATATCATACCTCCTGCGTTTTCTTCAAAACGACCTACGCCTTCTGCGCCCATACAGGGATCAAAGGGTATATCAACATTATCACCCCATGCATCCGGTCCACCAATCAACCCTAAACAAACTCCATCATCAAAGGATTTATTCTCTGCTACTCCCCTTTCTCCGTGGTTGTGTCCCACTACCACGTCATCTATAGCTTTATCATCTAACCAGCTGAATGTAGCTTCTGCGCCAAAGAAACCACATTTAGTGAAAACCGCGTGTCAACACCCCTTGGCTAAACCACCACCCGCACGAACCAACCATACCCAAACATTATCGAAACCCAGACAATCAATACCCTCATCCTCTTCTGATTTTGACCCACTCAAAGGATCTTACGCCAAAATCCTTGCTATGTTAGTAGAGAATGCGACCATTTCCCTACCCCCACTTAGACCTTATGACCCGTCTAAACCTCGACCTATAGGTTATGATGAGTCTAAGATCTGGCACTATCACCGTCACACCAGACATGATGTGGAGGGATGCAAAGCTTTAAAACCATCCTTCGTCGGTCCACCTCTCCCGAGATAGAAAGGTTAAGAAAGACAACTTACGAAGGGAGAGACCTTTAGTTTCCATTCCTCTCCTATACCATCTCGTCCCCGCCTCACCAAGATCTCTGTCATTATTACAACCCCACCTTCAAGACCATGATTTGTCCCAATCATCTTCCTCATCTCAGTCTACTTAAATTAATATGATTAGTGTTGCTACTCGAGCGCAGAAAAACAATGAGAAAGCGAAAGAAAGCACACCTGCGTCCTCTCCTTCTCCGTCCAACATCCCGATTGCACCACCACCCAAAGTGGTTATTCGTGGACCTGCTTACCCCGTCTCTAATGGAGCTACCCATCGAGCCATGATTAAACAGCTTCACCAATCACCCGTAAAAATGACACTATATGATCTCATTCAGACTTCTGAATCTCATCGACAAGCTCTCGTTGAAATTCTTCAAGGGATCGAGGTCTTACCTAATGAAACCCTGCCCGTTGCCTCCATTCTAACACCCAATCATGTTGCCTCTCTCACCAAACAACCCACCGCCCCAACCACTTCTGTCTCTGTACCACAAGCTGCTGCAGTCAGTTTCTCAAGATGAAATTGTCGATTTTGGTACAGTAAGATCCTCGACTGCTCTGCTCATCTCAAACTATCCTCGAGATATTCGTACGCTGCGTGTTATGATTGATGGGGGCGCTAGCCTAAACATCATCTCTTCAAAAGCCTTCCAACAAATGAATATCCCTTCTAGCTACATGTGTGCCAACCCCATCATGTTACGGTCATTTAATGACGCTATTACCTCTACCTTAGGCACCGTGATCCTCAACATTCGGGTAGGACCACGTACTTTACCCGAACTCTTCTATGTCCTTGAGGGAGAGTTCCAATATAATATATTGCTGGGTCGTCCTTGGATCCGGGCCATGGGATGCGTTCCCTCAACATTACATAGATGCATAAAATTTGAGTACGAGGGGAAGTCCTACACCGTAAAAGCTGATCCTCCCCCCTTTAAAACCTGTAATATGTTATACCGCCCAAACGATGTGCTTGTACCAATCAAGACACCCGTTCATTCAACCCAACCATCCTCTTCAACTGTGCCTCAACCATCCACCTCAACCACACCTACGCCTTCAACTGATGAAACTACCATCGCAAAAACCACTTCCCTTCCCGCAGCTAACATCCCAACCGCGGACCCCTTAGTAGATGTTTTTCAGCGCCTTACGCTGGGGGAGTATCACCTATATAACGTTAGTTCTTTCCATACCCCACAGGAGTACGGACAGGTACATGCCCATCCTAACTATGACCGTCGTGTGGGGGAAGTAATCTCCTACGGACCACCTCACTACCGCACTAACCTAACGTATGGGGGTGTCGACGATCTTCCGCTTGCCCCCGAGCCTCCTCTGGGTGTGGTTCCTTTCAATACGATTTTCAATACTTTACAAACCGTCGCTTTGCCCTCACCTTCTTGACTCGCTGTGCTTGGAAAGGCTTTGGTTTTGGCCTTTATGAACAAGGCCGACATACGCTCATCCCCATCACCACACGCAAACATAATGATCGTAGTGGTCTCGATTTCTGGGAACACTTACATCGACGGAACCTCGTGTCAGTTGTCTTCTAGAAGATGATGATGTCACCCCTACCGAACCATCATCACCCATTTTTCCTTCGTCTCCCACCGAGTCGATAGATCCTGAATCTATCCCTCCTAACTTTTTTTTTTCATAAATGCTATCTTCCTAGGTCCTCTCACTTATCAACGCGATAATGAGGACCCCTCTTCTATTCCCCTTCTATATCCAGACATGATTGAAGAGGACTCCCTTCAATTAACGTTATTGAGTGCCAGGATGATGACTCCATCCTCACTTACCTTGGCGCGGATGACTCTTATATTCAACGAGCCTTACCATCTGAAACCCAAACCATGTGAACGAGTCTACTATAGAAATCAACATCCACACGGGAGGAGGATCTCACATTGTGAAGATTGGACAATCTCTAACGCATCGTAACAAGTCGCCTTTACTACTTTCTCC